>CM071931.1:79809998-79978210 GCA_016081115.2 Rehmannia glutinosa | reverse complement strand
TCAATCAACTTTCATTAACTTATTTTGCTCATCCTCACCGTTCTTCTGGAATCGAGTTTATAATCTTGTATACGATGATTTTGGTTCACCTCCGCGAGCCAACCATTTACCTTTGAGATAGTCGTGACTGAAATTCCAAGATTTTTTAATTTTTATGCTCAGAGTCTTTCAAGTTGATCTTAACCATACTAGGAGTGTTTGCAAACACTTCATCTGAAAAAATGAAGTGATTTATTGTAATGAAGCGAAAAGTAGTTGAGAATCAAGTAGTTTGCAAATAGAAGTTATAACTAAAAAGTTTAATAAGTTAAAGAGAGTGTTTGGTGAATAAGTTGTATAAGTGCTTTATTTGTGTGTAAATGTCAAAGCGAGAAGCAAAATTAGAAACCTAAAGCATCAATTCATTAATTATGCAGAATCAGAAGCAGTAGCTGGTATTTGAAAAACTAAAACTACTTTTTCAAGCCAAAAGCTGACAATCACTTTTTTAAAATGTTTGCAAACAGCCTATGCACTTGAAAGTGATCGTCCAAAAACACGTGCTGGCTAGAAGTGTTTTATTTTTATTTCCTGCATACTAAATGAAAATGGTTAGTCTAAGAGAACAGTATCTAGTCGTTTATTACTACTGTTTATATACTGAGATATCATACACAATATTGTAGCAACTCCAGTCTCCAGTTACAGAATCTGTTTTTCGGGTTGTGTGATTCTATCGAAAAAATTTAGTATTATTTAGGTATACTGCAAGTTTGAAACGCTTGAAACTGGATATGCAGGAAAAGAGAATTGTGCAGGAGATTGCTGCTCTCGAAAAGGATACAGGATATAAGTTGAGAGTTTTGGCTCAGAATTATCCTGATACGCCTGGTACGTCTGCTAATCTCTGTTCAACTTTCGACTTTCTTTTAATATTAAGAATGTAATAAGAAATTGTTGTTTCGATTTTTCTGTAGGGTTAGCAATCAAAGATTTCTGGAAAGTGGATGATAATACAATTGTGTTTGTTGCTGATCCCACATTTGGTATTTTTCTAAGGGATATTTACAAAAAGCACCTAAGGTTTGGGCTAATTACAAAAAAACAAGAGATTTTTGAAAATTACAAAACACCCATTGAGGTTTGATTGTCTTAAATTTAAGGGGATAACTGTGATAAATTGATAAGCGTAAGGGGAGCTTTAGAAATATGCTTTGCATATGAAGGGGGAAAATGTAAGACGGATCAAGCCTAAAGGGTTTTTTTTTTTCCAAAAATCTCTGGGTTTTTTTGGTAATTAGCCCGAACCTTAGAGGGATTTTTGTAATTATCCCGTTTTCTAATCTAAAACTAGTTTTTTCTTCTTCATATACAAATTCTCGACTTATATGTTATGTATATAATGTATATAACCAGGAAATATACTGAACTTCAACGTTGGGGCAACAGTGGATTTAGACATACCACGTAGCTTTTGGAGCCGATTAGCAGGGAAATATGGAAATATATTTTATTGGAAAGAAAAGGTTCGACTTCTTGGTCCCTTCAGTACTGTGTCAAATGAAATGTTTTCGTTTATCACAAGGGTTAATTATAAAAAGCGATAGTTACAAGAAAACGCTTGAGGTTTGGGCTAATTACAAAAAAAAAAAAAAAAAACCAGAGATGTTTCAAAACTACAAAAAGTTTATGTCTAAAATTTAAGTGGGTAATTGTAAATTTGTAATATTTATGTAAATATATAGGGGTTTGAAATGTTTTTTGCTTATCAATGGGAAAAGTGTAAGAAGGAATCAAACCTCAAGGGGTGTTTTGCAATTTTGAAGTTTTCTTACTTTTTTGTAACTAGCTTGAACCTCAAGTGGGGTTTTGTAATTATCCCTTATAAAAATTACCCAAATTACCCTTGAAGTTCAGTCTAATTACAAAAAACAAATTACGAATATCCCATGACATTTGTTTCTATTTTATAAATTACACCCTCAAGAGATGAATATTTTTCAGGTAAGTACAAACCGGAAGAGGATGTTTGTGATATCTTAAGGGGAAATTTGTAATTTTGAAAGATAATGGGACTTTTTTTTGTAATTAGGCTAAACTTTAGGATAGTTTTTGTAATTTACTCTTATGACAATTATACGAGTAGGGAGAAGATGCATCGATCGAAGCTGCTGTGATGGCGATATCGACGTGCTTAAGAGAACCAGTTGGTGCAAATAATTGCTCAGAGATCAATTAAACTTCAGACAACCATTTGAGGAAATGAAGGTGTTTTGCTTCCCTTGATTGATGTCAGAACAAAGATTTTGTAAGACAACAGAGAGGCAATATATCAAGGGCTTTATTATCATCACTGAAGCTATTAAATTTAATCCTTTTTATCTTGTAAATCTGTATAATATGAAGAGATATTAGTGTATCACAAATTGCAATTCTTGATCTTTCTAATTGCTAAGCTAACATTTGTTTGTTAATAGATGGTGGTGTCAATTATGTTTCAAATTCTTGGCTTCTTGCATTTGTGTCTTTTACTGTTAGAAGGATTGGGCTTTCTCAATTTTTTTTTTCCTGTAGATTTCTGATGTTGTTAGAGAATCCAAAGAGAACGGCCTGGTAAGGGTATGATGGGATATGTTTTCATTTTGAAAATTTTATGTTTGCTAGAGAATAACGGTAAAAAATTGAAAGAAAAAGGTAAGTTTGATTGGATGTGCATTTAAATAACAATGATGAAAGTTGATTTTGTATAAAAACAGTAAAATAATGATTGTATATAATTGATTGTTAAAAATGTATGAGTGGCTAAATATTGGAATTTATGGAAAAATCTACAATAATGAGTAATTTCTAGCGGAAAACGTGAAAGTGAATTAATAGTGATTAGATAAAAAAATATTTCTAGCGGAAAAAAAAATGAAAATCTTTTCGTATCCAACCTAAACGTTTCAAACTAAACCTTTTCTTATGACAACAAACATGAACAAAAAAAGGTGATCACATATAGCAGAATAATAGAGATGAAATCAATAAAGAAAACTGCAAAGGGATGTTGAAATTTAAATGCTTAAGTCAAAGATGGAAAAAAAAAAATTGTTCAATTTTCTGCATCCTGTGTGCTCTACAGGCTTTGCCAAATAGTTAAGTATTATTGCACGTGTAATCTAATATATTTATGTCGCAGAGAAAAAGAGTATCCATCAATGGGGACATTTGTTTTTGAAATGGCAGATTATAAATTGTGCAGACTGGAATTATCCTTGCAGATTATAAATATAAGAGTGTTTTGCAATCACTAGGGCTGAAAAAAAGTACTTCATATTATTTGCAAATGACAACTTCTGTTTGATTCTGTTTCATTTAATCAGAATATAAAAGCAGGGAGATCGGTGATTTAGGGCTGCGATTGGATATGAAATAGATTCTAAAACATGCAATTGTTTATGAAAATTTTCAGAAAATATATTATTCTCTCACTTTCACTTTTTCTCTTACCAATCACATCTACACATTTTCCACAAAAAACTATCATTATTACACATTCTCCCAATAAATTTCACTATTCACTCACTCGCGTATTTCCAACTATCAATCATATCCAATCATTATTTTACTATTTTTAAATCAAATCAACTTTCATCATTACATTTTCATCTCACATCCAATAACACTTTCAAAATTCACATTTTTTCTTCCAAATTTTTTACCACTATTCTCTAGCAAAATGAAAATTTTCAAAATGAGAGTATATCCAATCATATTTGAGATTTCTTATTCTCGCTCCTGGTTTGATTTTTACCAACAATTAAACACTTTTACAACTTTTTCACCAAACACTCTCAACTTCTGATTTTATTTGTAAATACTATCAACTTCAGGTTCTCAACTACTTTTACTTCTACTAAAACAAATCACTTATTCTAAAGCATAAGTATCGCACATATCTTATTGGATCAAATAATATCAATCTCCACACTATATGCAACAGAAGAAAGCCAACACATTTAGAAGGCAATGATCAGTAGTGAAGTAGCAAAACCCAGAATTCAACTTCAGAAAATGAAATAAACCAATCTAATTCTGCCCAACACCAGTATCATTCGAAGGCATCTCTACAGCTACAAGATCATACCATTAAACCGCTAAATTGCAAAAGCGTATATATATTTATGGCACCAAATCCACTACTGCAGATAGTGTCTATAAACTGTACATATCAATATATGCCTCATCCTCATAAGAAAGGTAACAGATACATAATCATAATGTTATCAGTATAATCCTGCCTTAGCACAGAGAATGATCCATATTTCAAACAGTTGGCTTACATTCAAACGCGGTTCCGGGATCATCAGTACAGGGGAAGACCTGAAGACCAGTGACCATAGCATCAGGTGGGCCCCTCCTGCACCGCTGCTCCATCTCTTGAACCTTCTCTGGGCTCCCTGAAAACAGGGCCTCCACAGAGCCGTCCCTGCGATTTCTCGACCCAACCCTTCAAGCCCAGTTCGTTGGCATTGTCGATTGTCCAGTTCCTATAGAACACCCCCTGCACCCTCCCCTTTATCACCACTCTCACCTGTTGCAGAGGCACAACTACACACGCTCGCTCAACCATTGTTATCGAAGAAACAGAATTAAAATTGTAGGGATAAAAGAAATTAATGTCTAATTGCATAAGGTTGTCACTGAATTTAGCGAGTGTTTACAAAAACTTATCAGATTAAGTAATTTATTGTAGCAAAAGCGAAAAGTAGTTGAAAATAAGAAGTTGACAGTGTTTGTAAATAGCTAAGAGTCGAACAAGTTAAAAGAGAGTGTTTGCTGAGTAAGTTGTCAAAGTGCTTTATTTGTGTGTAAAAGAGATGCGAAGCATAGGCATCAGGTAACCCTAAACCCATACTTGGTGCTTCACGGATTAATAGGTCAAAAACAATAAATTCCATTCATGTGCCACATTTTTAGAGAATCCAAAACAGTTTAAACTAGAATAATGAACTAGCAATTTGGAAAAAAAAAGAAAAACAAAAATCTTGATATAGGACACATGGAAAATGTACTGTATCGAGACAAAAGTGAGGCCAGTAAAAAAATACCTCACTTGGTCAGATGACCGCCCATCAAAATGGTGATATAGCTGATCTAAGGAAGCATCTTATCATTATACACATAAACACATGCAACATGTGCATCAAGACACGGCTACAACAACAACAACAGCAACAACAGCAAACTAATCCTTCTCCCAGTATATGGAGTCGGCTATATGGATCATATCACACCATCAATTACGGACAAAAACCAGATTTTCATTTATTTCTAGATATAATGTCTTTTTTAATAGTTTCTTTTCAAGTCTTTTGGGTCTTTTTTTAATAGCCATTGCAATAATCAATATGAACAGTGGGAAAAATTCGAAAGCCGGATGCCATGAAGTTATGACTTATCACTTATGAGTATGTATGAATCAAACTAGAAAAGGAACAGGAAATAAGAGAAAGCGTCCCTTACCCGCAAAAATAGAAATAGATTCCTTTTATTATTGGCCTTCGTTTGAACCAAATGGTAAGTGCGCGCATTGCACGCACTATCCATTCAGTTATTCGAGAGGCCACGGATACGATAGATGCAATCCAATTGCCGGAAAAATTAACTTAATTGTGGAATTGAACATGGAGATGTTTAAGGCTGCTTGACGGACAGTTGATGGATAGCACAAGAGTCCACTCAAAAGGCCTTAACTTTCACATCCAAAATTAATAGATCCGAAAGTTTACTGTTTGCCTCCTAACTAAGCCAACTACGAGATTAGCATAAGCTCCTCATGCGGCTACTCAAAGAGGCACTCAAATTTAAATTATCATTTCACTCATTCATACATTCACCTGATTTCAACCTCATACATTTACACACATACACATATCGTAAAAAGAAAAAAAAAAAAAAAATCCCAGAAAAACCTCGTGATGTGTTGCTGGCATTGCTTATAGTTATAGCTGCTTGCATATACAAGAATCAATAGGGTTCTGTTCTAGGGTTTTGAACTTTAATACTATGTGAGGCCCAGCCCATGATATACTCCCTTTCCTAGTCACAGAACAGATTCAGGATTAAGATTTTAGGAGATAATGAGTAAAACAGAGGATAGTGTCGGGGATGGCCCTTCGCAATCTGAATTTTTATTGATTTCACCTTATATTATCCATAAATTGTTCAGGAAATTCCCCTAAATATAATGTTAGACAATCAGCGCCACGATATAAACACACACACACACACACACGCAAAACACGCAGAATAACAAACAGTAACATATTAATTTGTATAATTACCAAAATAAAGGGGATAATTAATGGGGAGCGCTTACAGTTTTATCGGCGGGGGAGGTGAGATTATCACTCTCCTGCGAGGAGCTCAACGAGGACATAGCAGAGAATAGAGGGCGTAAACGACGTTGGAGCAGAGGAGGAAAAGGAGAAAGAGGAATACGAGAACAACGGGGAAACGGAAGAGAATCAGAAAGAAAATGAAGATGATGAGGCAGTAGATGAATAGGATGAAACCTGGGGAATCGTCTGCTGCGGAAACTACCAGCATTGTTGATTGGGGCGTGTGGCCATAGCAGCTGATGCAGAGAGTTCTGTTTCCGAAAAATGTGGGGTTTCAAGACTGAGATTGCCATTTTTGTTGCAGTCGTAATCAGTTGAAGCTTTGTTCAATGGGATTTTGGATTTGGGGGAATATTGGGAAAGGAGGAGAAGGTTGTGGACCGTTCATGGTGAGTCCAAGAATCTTTGGGCGGCCCAAAGAGGGTTTATTCCCAATCCATTTATACTTTATATTAAATAATATTTCTTGAATATTCATTATTCGCAAAAACTCATGTGAGACGTGTAAGACTGTGAGACTTTTAGTGTAATAATTAATATTTTTAGTGTAAAAAATGATACTTGTTTTAATACACTTGTAAAAAGTGATACTTGTCTAAATACACTAAAAATATCAATGTTTCACTCCGTCTCACAAGAGACCCATTGTTCATTATTTCATATACAATAATTTTTTTATGAGTTCGTCTTATGCGAAACCGTCTCATGGATATAAGTTTATGAGACGGATCCTACAAAACATAAAAAGCATGTGTATTTTTTTATGAGTTTGGGTTTGGATTGGATTTCTACTTATATAGAATTCGTCTCATGTACAATACGTATGCGACCGTCTCATACAAGTTCCTGTCTAATTTTTATTTCGTTACATATATATATATATATCATATAAATATGATTGCATATTTACTTTCTGATTTACATTTAGTTAATTAACACTATATATATATATATATTTAATTAAGTAAATCATTAAAGATGAGAGTAAGTTGGTTTTAGTGTTAAGATGATAGTAAGTTACATAATATACATAAGCAAAATTTGAATTATATAAATAACAATGCAATAACCTAACACTTAAATTCATGCACATATAAGATATAAAAGATTGTATTTCTTTTCAACAATATAGTAGCAATCTTCAACTACAAAAAGTAATACAAAATTATTGACTTAAGTTACAAAAAGAAAGAAAAGAAAATGAAGATAGTGCAGAATAAAGTTAGACGTGAAAAACGACGCGTCACTTTGGGGTAGTACTTTATTAGAGGAAATTATCCATGATATATCAAAAGTATTGATAAATTTAACGTTTGGATGAATGATAATTGTCTTATTTTTTAAAGAATTCACACAGAATCTATGCACAATAGGTGTAGAATCTACACGACCTTGTTAGATATGACTTTGTCGGTCACTACAAAGACCTTAAAAAATAAAATAAAAGAGCAGAAAAATATGGGAATAAAAAATATCTTAAAGGAAATAAAAAAGGGGTTTAAGAAAAAGGTATCGGAAAGGAAAAAAAAAAGGAAAAGAAATTGCCAAAAATAAACACACTTTTGGTCTTTGGACCCAAATAAGAATATTATTGGGCTTTTAAGCTACAGTCTGCTATTTCAGTCCTCACTCTTCAGCAACAGTTTGGTATAATTGGTGTCATTGGTTGAATGGGCCTTTCCAAAATGTTAACCAAAATTTTCCTGTTTGTGATCATAATATGGGCTCAATAACATTAGTTTGGGCCTGTGTCCAATTTAAACCTTTTGGGAGTCCATCCCACCCACCAAAGGTCCAAAAGTATTGGAAAAATATTGGAAAATGTAATAGATATGGTTTTTTTTTTTTGAGGAAATAATTAATAGATATGGTTAGGTTCGACTTCAATGGCAGTTTCTGGTGCCCCATAACACACAGAAATTAGACTAATTATCCAAATTGCTGTAAAGCCAAAAAAGGTAGAAGAATCTTGACAAACAAACACTCGTGTGCTCCATGTTTCAAAAGTCTACAAATTCAACAAATTGATCCTACTCACAATTTCCTTTATAGCAATTTTTATATATCCAAATTTCATGCTTACAAATGACTAGTCCTAATGGAAATAATTTCGGTCCCTCTGAAACTGCCTCAAGTAAATCGCGAGAAATGCACTATGGCTCCCGGATTTATAATATCATTAACTATCGTGCACAAAGAGTTGTCCCCCAAATAATTGATCCATGTTGGATCTCATGTATCCAACCGCGGGTTACCACCCATGTATATTTTGTTCGGACAAAAAGGCGTGTTCAAGTAAAGTTTTTGATAGGGGTGACAATGGGAGGGGGGATCAGTGAAGTCTCAGACCCGCCCTGTGCCTAAGACGGGGGACCCATTATGCCCCATTTTAATTTAAATTAAATAAAAAAATAAAAATCTATATTTATAATATATTTAAAAAATATCATTAACAAAAGTTGTTATTATTAATTTATAAATGTTAGATATAATATAAGAATACATAAAAATTATTTTATATATGCAAAATATTATTGAAATATATTTCAAATTAAAAATTCTAGGCGGGGTGGGGGGCGGTCAAACAGACAGAGTAATACCTAGACCCACCCCATCCCAATATGGGTCACGAGGAGGGGCGACCCAAATGGTGCAGGATGGGGCGGGATGGATACCCACAAGTCAGGTCGAAATTGTTATCTCCATTTTTGGTCTAAATTGCACTTTTATAAGCTTTTGTAGCAGTATTTTGGAGACGTAGGCTATTTTATTTGACTTCGGACTTTCAAATAATATTAAACCAGTATGGAACACTATTAATTATCATATGAATCATATTGGAAGCAATGACAAATGGTAATCTCTATTGAGTTCCGTATATTTTGGTAAATATCGTAGTAGATTTTTCTTATATGTTACATGTTTTTATTACCAATGTCATTTTCTTATAAATAAATTCACTTTTTGGAGAAATCAGAAAGTAGAAACAAGAAAACACGAGGTGACTTGAAATATAATTTGGAGTTGAAACTTTAAGAAGCAAGCATCACGCCACTCTTTGTAAATAAAATCACTAAATAACAATTTTAACGACGTGGACTTGGGCCCATCATCACTTTGTTTTGTGTCCCTACAAAATAATTTCTCTTTCTTTCTCTTTTTTTTTTTTGAGCGAGAATGAATTTCATTCATAAAATGAGTTAAACTTACAACCTAAGCATAACAATGGATGTAAAACAATTGCAAGTTCTACGGATTATAGATCTATACGATCTAAAAACAAATTTTAAACCACAATGATCCGACTAATCCATAGATTCGTAACTTCGCACAAGGCGCCGGACAAAACACGCACCAAAAAATTTGATCTTTCGTCACATATCATCCGGTAATAGACATCCGAGTCTTCCGAGCAAATCCACACAGGGACAAAAAAATCGAAAAAAGCCACTTATTGGGACAAAACAAGCACACCTAATGGGGACGAATAAAACACCATTACATAAAGATAAAAGATCAAAGGGTAAAAGATTGGCCTCTCCTCCCTCATATCCACACCGTGATCCATCTCCGCCAAAGCCATATCCAAAACCGCCACCACCACTAAAGCATCACTTCTAAGCCCGCAAGCCAAATTCGGAAGAGACCATACTGCAAGAGAAGAAGCATTTAATAGGGAAGGGAGGAATCGTGACCAGGAGACCATGGGATATTTGGTCTCCGGCCATGGTAGAGGAGAGGGCCAAGGTTGGGGAAAGACATGGTGGGGGAGAGAGAGGGGGGGCGGCGGTGGTTTAGGGTTTTTAGAGTGAGAGTTTTTGAGAGAGAGAGTATCTAAGGGAGATCTCTCGATTAAAGGAAGAGTTTTTCTCTTTCTCTTTAATGTTTTTAAACCTGTCTCAATTTTTTTCATAGTTGTCGCCTAGTTAAACGACCGGATGCGCATGTTCTAATCAGGGTTATGGTTGGATCAATTGAAATGTCCTAACCCAAAAGAAATCTAGATGCTTCTCGGAAGATTCGAACCTACGTTAATGACTAGAGCTGTCAATTTCCAGCCAACTCACGGACAAGCCCAATGATAGGTTCGAGTTGGGATGTATTTTATATAGACCGAAATGGACACTTACTTTGGTCCGGCCCGAGCGACCTGAAACCCAAATTAGCCCAATACAAGTTAGTTATAAATATGATGTTAAGACTGATTTGGGCCAAAAAATTAGTGGTTCGATTGAATTTCGACTCGGCCTAGTTTTCTGTATTGGGCGACGGGCTTGGAGCCTCTCGACCCGACTATTAAACAGTTCTACTGATGACCTCAACACGATTTTTGTCCCCCTTCTTTGTCAATCAAGTTATGCCCGACGAGGTTGTTTATTTCATATTAATTCCCTCAGATAATCCCTAACCCATTACAACTTTGATTTATTACTTAAATTTCATATCCGCCTCTCAATTCCCAAACCACACCATATGAATCTTTGTATCTAATAAAGAAAAGCATTTTATATTTAATTTTCTATATAAAAAATAACAATTAAAAATTAATGATATTATATCATCATTCTAAACAATAATTTTATCTTAACAAAAGTTATTTCATCAAAAAATTGAGTCATTTTCTAGACAATACAAAACATATTCATACTAACCAGGGGCTTAGTCCATCATGCCACCACAAGAGACTTATATCTCTTGTGGGGTCTCTTGTGGGGTCTCTTGTGGGGTGGAGGTCGTAGGTTCAAACCCACACACCATCAAAATGCCCGCAAGCTGTTGAATGATTAGTGGGAATATGTTCATACTGAATATCATCTGTGTGAGTTTGATTCGGGGAGAGATCAACTATAATTAGATTTGGGGGACCAAACATATTGTTCTCTTTACTTTGGAGGCTCAGTTGTATGCAAGCACCCCACCGTAACACCACAACGCGGCACATCTTGCGGTTTACCTTGTTGGCAACGATGATGGGCGGATGTCTTTATCATTACCCATAATGTCGAGGCGTAGTTCTCGTAAGATGAGTTGAAAAATGTCATATTACATGGTGCATCATGCATACAAACCATGCATATGCATGCATGAAAACATGGCATGTCATGCACATCACATGTGCCAATAATAAGTTGGGATGGGTCATAGTCATGGCTGAGTCAGAGGCACTTGAACTCTAAGAAGGACAATTTACTCTTGTCTGTATATGGTGTAGAGTGGTTTATGATGATGCTGATGCATGCAAACCATTCCCAAATTAATTTCATTATCCTTAAATGTATCATGGCTGCTAAAATTAGGTTATCCTCTTATATCATTGATTAAATGATTAGGATCGATGTTCATAAATCATAGAATTCGATTACCTTTAGTATTGGACATGTGTTTTATGGTTTCTAATTCTCTTTGATTAGTACTCATGATATTTTTATGAATTTACCTAATTGAAGTCCCTTTTCACTTTAAATGAGTGTTTCTTTTGATACTATCTCTCTTGGAACACATGATAAGTGTAAAATCAAATGATGAAATTAAATTACTACAAGAAAGAGTTAAAACTCCAACGGAAAAAAAATCCTTTGAAATTTTCGATTCCAACGCGCAACTGGAAAATGCAGTTGTGAGGACAAAATTATTCCAATCGATTGAAAAATATTTCAACGGTACTTACAGGGGCGTAGCCAGCCCGACTGGCTACCCCTAGCCCAAAATTTTTTCCCCTCATTTTCCCCCTAGCTCAATTATTTTTTCTCTTTAAAAAAACACATATAATTTTTTTTTAATTTTTTTTCCATTGAAAAAACGGGACAAAAAAAAATTTGGGGTGTGCCGGGGGCCCCCCTGGCCCCCCCTATCTACGCCTCTGGGTACTTATCTGTAGGAGTATTCAATCATTATAAAAAAAAAAAAACTCAACAATTATTCCAATGGAGTTGTACCATTAGAATTAAGTCCAACAGAAATTCCAACGGTTTTATTTGTCGTTGGAATTTCTATTGAATTTAAAAATTCCAATGCAAGTTTCAATGATTTGTTTCAATAGTTTTATTAGTCCTTGTAATTTCTATCAGAATTTTAAAAAATTTCAATGGTATTCCCAACAATTTATTCCTACATTTTTGTTTACCGTTGGAATTAGTACTGTTAGAATTTTTCAACAGTTTCTTATAGTTTTTGAATTTTCGTTGAATTTTAAATTTCAACGGACATTGCAATGGTTTTACAACGATTTAATTTATTCACCATTAGAATTATTGTTGGAATATTCCAACGGTTTGTTGTGGTGTTAGCAAAAAAATCGATAATTTACGAGTAAAATCATAATGTTTTGGAAAATCCTATCCGTCCTTTATGGTGATATATACCTTTCTATTTTGATCCTACTAAATCATGTAGTGGACTTCTTTGCTTTAATCTTAGATAATAAGACAATTATCTAACGTGTAATTAGGTCCATATTTTTTTGGAACAAAAAAAAAAAAAGACACAAGTGATTAGTGTGCACTTATATTTGGTCCAGCTGTATGCTTTTAATTGTGTTTAATGTTTAGCAGTTCTCCACTAATTATTGGACTAACAATATATGTGGAAGAGAATATTATACAGAAAAACAAAAACAAAAGCAAAAAAACAAAAAAGAAGAAATTTCGGGTGTCAAAAGATAATGGCATGGTACGTAAGAATACAAACAAATAACAAATTCGGACTCAATTAATTTAAATTCTTTAAGACTTTAACATAATCTGAATCCATATATATAATAAATTTTGTCATGTAACAGGAAAAGGTGACTTAAATGATAGATTATAATAATATGGGATTTAGGATTTGTTTGGACACGAAATTTAATCTACTTAATTCTTTAAGGGTTCATATTCATACCCAACTTTAGTTCAAAAAAATAATATCCTCTCAATTAATCAAAAGTTTCTTGATTTTTTTCCTGTGAATTATATTTCAAATGAAATAAAATATTAATTTAAGAAACTAAAAATAAATAATTACCCCCTCCGTCTCCGAATATATAGTTCAAAGTGACTTTTCACATGATTAAGAAAATTATTGAAATTAGGATGCGTGTAAACGAGTCGAGGCAAGTCAATCGAACATAGTATTGTTCAAACTTGTTTGAATATTAATCGAGCTTTTTTGAGTTTGATTTCATTATTAATTGAATCGAGCTTGAACGAGCTTTAGTCGTTTCTAAAACACTAATCGAACTCCAGAGATTGATATTTTAATTTCCATATTTTTTATTACCTTTTCACTAATCAAGTCCATTGAGTTTAACTTTACATATTGAAAAATGTGTTCAAACTTGATTCATTATGTTAGCAAATCGAGCTCAAATGAACTTTTAACGATCGATCTCGAATCAGTGATCGACTATCGAGTAGCTTGGTTAATTTTTAAGCCCGATTGAAAATTACAAATATGCTAAATAATAAAAAAAATGGACTATATATTTGGAACATCTTAAAAAGGAATAATGGACTTATATTTGAGATAGAGTGAGTATTTATTTTATCTCCTTAAATATACATATGCATTTATGGTGTACATAGACATTTATCCGATTTTTATTCCTTTAATTAATTGCCCTCCAAAGTTCCGTTTCAAACTTTCACAGGTGCGTGCTCTTTATGATCAAGTCATCTCACTTTCAACAATCGATATACTTGTTTGGAATAATTACAAAAAGTACCCTTTGACCTAATTACAAAAAACCCAGCTAACTTTAAAAAAATACCCCTGAGGTTTGATTTAGTGTTAAAATTAAGGGGTAATCTGCAATGATTTTACAAATATGAAGGAGGATTTTGAAATATATTTCAAACCTCAGGGGTACTTTTTGTAAGTTTTTAAGTTAGCTGGGTTTTTTTTTAATTAGGTCAAACCTCATGGATACTTTTTGTAATTATCCCTACTTGTTTTTATATCGCAAGCTATCCTTCCATTATTTCATTTCATGCTTTGCATTTATGATTAACGTGATAACATTAGAATTTGTTTGACAGATTTATTTTATATATAAAACTAGCTTATTATATTTTATTAATTATTATTTTTTAGTTATTGTTATTTTATAGATTTTACAGATATTATTTTATATATTACGGAGAGTCGATATATTATACAATAAAGATGTAAATAATTTACAATAATATTTTTGATTTTTTTAGAAATTTTGAAGCACATGCATATCAACAAATTAAGTATATTCTCACAGATGCATGCTAATTGTCAACTGCCTAACCAATAGAAGTGCTACTTTTTGGAATTACTCAAATTATTAGAATTTAAAGTCTGCAAGCAAACTTGTCTAAAAAAATATATATAAAAAAAGAAAGTATGCCAGCAAATTAATATTTTTAAAGCAGTAATTGATCAATCCTGTGTTTTAATTTACTTTCAATCGCCAGCAGAAAAATACATAAAAGGCAAAAACTAGACCCTGGAAATCGTAATTTGGACAAATGTTGATGATAATATTACAAACTTGCGGCAATTATTTGAGTGATTTTACTTAATTTATAGATAGTTTAATTTCTTAATTTGGCAAATTGTTGATCTTATTTTTAGATCATCGTGGTAGATTTGAAAATCGAAATACTAGATTCGAGTGTTCAATATATGTTTTATACTTTTATTAAACAAATGAATTTGAGAATTTTGGAAATTTTCCAGACTGAAATAGGTTTTTTCCAGACGACCAATCTTGTTTCACTTCCTATTCCATTATATTAAATGAATTATGACGCGTGTACAACATGATATCAAATTGTACGTGTGTCGTCATTCATTCGATGTACTTTAAAGAATGTAGAACAGCTGGTGATCAAGACTCTCTTTGGACACAAATTAATCCATAGAGCTGTCAAATCGGGCCAGGTCCATCGGGCTGCACCGCCCCTCCCCCCTAAGGTAGGGGGTGGGTTAAGTGTTTAGTGGCCACCAAAAAGCGGGTCTAAATGGGCTAGTCCGTCAGGGCGCCCGGCCGCTAGCCCGCTCGAAACAAAAATGAAAAAAAAAGAAGAAGAAATAAGAAAAAGAAGGAAAAAAAATATTGTAATTGATATTTTATATTTTTATCTCTTATAAAAGTGTATATAATATTTTTTTAAATGTGTATTTGTCGTCCATTATTATATTTAACTCATTAAAATTAATAAATATGCAAAAATAATATATTTTTTAATTTTTAATTTTTTTTTAATTTTTTGGATGGGCCGACCCGCCTAGCCCGTGGCCCGTGGAGAGTTGTGTTAGGCCAGCATATTTCTGGCCCGCCATAATGCCGCCCTACCTCGCTAATTGGATGGGGGGGCTTTCCGGCCCGCAGGCTGACCTCCCGCCAATCCATTTTGACAACTCTATTAATCTATCAACTCAAGTGCACCTTAAAGTAATAGCCATATATGCATGGTTAATTACATAAAAGCATGTGTGACCAAAAATAGAAAATGGAAGCTATTTCACATTTTCCAATTTCAAGATAAGTTTGGATCAGGCTCATTCAATAGTATTCAAGTTGATACTAGGGATAATTACAAAAAATACCCCTGAGGTTTGACCTAATTACAAAAAACTCCAACTAACTTTAAAACTTACAAAAATACCCCTGAGGTTTGATTTAGTGTTAAAATTAAGGGTTAATCTGCAATGATTTTACAAATATGAAGGGGGATTTTGAAATATATTTCAAACCTCGGGGTACTTTTTGTAAGTTTTAAAGTTAATTGAGTTTTTTTTGTAATTAGGTCAAAACTCAGGGTACTTTTTGTAATTATCCCTTAATACTATTCATGCAATTTTATAATTTATAAATCATTGAGTCGTACGTAATACTGATGAATTGTGTACTCACAAAATATCTCATGAACTACCTTATAAGTAGATGGTTAATAAAAAAATTTACGTGGATGAGATATATGAAAAGTTGACATAAATTTGTGTGACTCAAATTTTCAGTGATAGTTCAGTCTTAATCACGTTAAACTGCCAATTGTTTGAATCAATTATTAAAGCAATAGACAAAGACGCATGTATGTCACTTGCATGAGAAGGCAAAAACGCAATTTGTTTTCGCTTTTCACGCTTTCCACAATTGGTCCCAACACGACTTTTCATGCCCCATAAAGGGTTGTGATTTCTCTGAAATAATAAAAACATCGTGAGATCATAAACGTTTTTTGGGTTAAGACATTTATTATACATGTCCCATGTGTTGGCAATTGACATGAAAAATATTATTTTCTCGAAAATTGACTTGGTATTACCTCAAATACTAAACTTTAAAGTGGACATGGCTACTACGTGCAATACAACAAGTCGTTAGAGGCGTCGAGTTGTTGTCCCGACGTAAACTTTCCGACACTCAAATTAGTTTCACAGAGAAACAAAGAGTAATGGACCGAAAGTTCGCAAAAAATGATAATAATTACTTCCTTTAATTTTAAACTAATTACCAGTTAGGCAATATATAGAATTTTAATTGGGGGTTTTTCTTTTGGTGTGGAGCATTGTTGTGTAATTGTATCGTGTTTCATGTCAATACGATAATGACACAACACAATAAGCTCGAACCGAATAGGATTTTTTTCGTGTTGATATGGTATGGCATAATTTGATAAGTTGAAATACAAAGTAAAACTGCCTAATTTTGAATGATACGGTATTACATGTTAATGATAGCACATTAAACAATACGGCATGATGTTACAGAGTAATACATGATACAAGCTACAAATTTATCCAATAAATTAAAACATACAAATATATTTTCAAACAAATAAGTTTTCGTGTCCTTATCATGTCGTCGCGAATACGTACGACACAAAAGGTTTTTGTGTCTTTATCATTTTGACTCAATGAGGACATGTATATAATAGGCTAAACACTAACCTATTATTTTTGTATCGTGTTTATGGCGTGTTATTGTGTCGTGTCAAGAATTGTCACTCCTATGCGCGCTTCATGAACCATACAGTCCATTTTGGGCTATCAGATCATCTTCTATAATTATTTTTGTTGAGTTGGGCTATGAAACATCAAATATAATTTTTAATTTTGATGTTTATATTACTATATTAGTTAACAATTTAAACGAAGAAAAAGTTCGGAAAAAATTGAATAATATTAATTAATCACACAATTAGCTAGATTGTCTTAGCCTTTACTGAAAATGTAAAGTCACGAATATAAACAATCTTTCAAAGAAATCAAGGGCTCGTGCCATGCAACCATTGGATGTTCTTAAAGGTCATAATTTATTTTGTGATATTTTCAGTTTATAAGAGAAAACAACACTAATTATAAATTATACTACAAAACTCAGTTTGTTATAGACAAAAATCAGAATGAGATTTTTTTTTCAAAGTGGTATTTCATCTTTTATTGTATTTCACCGTACAAATGATTGTCACGTATAAAAATTACCATATTAATTTTCAATATAATTATAGGTTTCAACGGATTGACATCCTGTAACTTATGAGCAATAGTACTTAATTTACCAAATCTAAATCAACCGACAATCACAATCCAAATGAAAATACACCAATATTTCGAACCCAAAAACAAACCCCGAAAGACCAACATCTGGTTACATAATAATTCCATTTAAAAAAACCTCGACATAACATGAACTTATCCAACTTCAACTGTTCGATTTCTTACCTTTCCCAACTTCATCGTTAGCATTTATTGATTTCATTGATGCATATTTTTCCCCATGCCATATCCATGTAGTATATAGCAGATCCATACCATTATAAGTTAAATGCGCCCTTGTGACGTCAACTTTTTTCTTCCGTAGATTACCACACTTTGTACAAGGGCAACATATATATTGCATTAGGATCATCAGCATTTCGCACTGCGAATTGCAAGAAAGATTCGACTCCATCCTCGTACTCACGTGATAACCTATTCTCCGACATCCATTGTTTGTCCATTTTAATAATGAACCAAAACCTTATAAACAATTACAACAATAGATGAGATAAATGAGTTAACCATAAAACTGTCCACAATATTACAACATTAGATGAGTATGTCAATCAAATACTTCTAGGAATCATTAGAAGCAGTGTCATCACCATGTAAGAAAATTGATAAGTGTAAATGTCTGCAAATGAATAGACTAAAGTGATGCATAAAGACACTAAGTACTGATTTTGAAAGATAGTCCAACCATTCATAATAGGGTAAGTACTGAATTTGAAATATTCACAACAAATGGGGATAATTACAAAATCCTCCTAAGGTTCGGGGTAATTAGAAAACAATGTATAGATATTTCAAAATTATAAAATGCCCCCATCAGGTTTGATCTAGTAACTGTAATATTTTTATAAATAATGGGAGAATTTTGGAATATTTTTTATTTATGCAATGGGAAAATATAAGACGGAGTCAAACCTCAAGAGTTTTTTCACAATTTTCAAAAACCCCTGGATTTTATTTGTTATGACTGAAGCTCAGAGTTTTTTTCTTTCTTTTCACATTTGCTTCATTTTTATTTGACCATCCATGTTGGTACTGAGCAATATGAGACGGAATCCTCGATTAATGGGGGATGGTGATTCCCGCTTCTTTAGAACCGGGATAGAACGGGATGATATTTGAATCCCCGTCCCCGCCCCCGTCCCCACTTATAATTTTTTTATTAAAAAATACAAAATAGAGAACCCGATTCCCCAAACATGGATTCCTCATCCCCATCCCCATCTCAGATAACCAAAGCAGAGAATGATACGGGAATTGTATTTGAGATTAGATTCGGGGACGGCAATGGTATGTCCAATACCAAACCTCACCGCCATTACCAACCGTATTGCCAAGCAATAGTTCTCTTGCCATCCACATAGAAGATTAAATGGACTAAATGCATAAAAATAAATACAGGCATTTTAACACACCATTAGAAAAGAAAGAAATAAATAACAAAAAGTGTCATATCTCATCACACAAAGTATATATCTCCTAAACAAAATAAAACGTAACAAAATGTGGTGGAGCAAAATGTAACTCACCTTGTTCGGGGATGGTGGTCGAAGAGATTAGGTTATCGAAGGGGCGATTTACTTAAGGTTTTTTTGTCCCCGCCGCTTGAATAGTTTAAATAGCTTCAAACCGGGTGGCTAGGGTTTTGGGGGTGAAGTAAGGTATGGGCTTGAGGAGGAAAGTCTGAAATAAGGGCAAAAATCTACTCTTTTTTTTAATAGACATCGGTTTGAATAACCGTTGTCTTAGATCATTTTCAGAAAACAGTTACCAAGACAATAGGAAAAAAAAAAGGATATATTTTTTTGTTGTATTTATTTTTATTTTGAAAACGAAAATGGGAAAAGAAAAAAGAAGAGCAAAAACTGATAAAATAAATTATAAAGAGAAGAATTTCTTCAAATTCAAATAAAGTTCGACGAACTTTCGGCTCGTTTTTGTTTTTTTTTTTTTTGAATTGCTGGTGATATTTACATTTTGGATTATTTGTTCTAAATTATGTTTTATGATTTATTGATTATAGACATAAGTCAAGTATGATTAGAGCTGATAAACTTGGCCCAACCAGTTTGCATATGGAGGAAATGGTCGAATTACAAATAAGACACAATCTTGTTTAGCGAAGTAAACCAAATATTTATTTAACTAGCGTAGAAATAATATTCATCCCCAACAAAGAATTCCATTGTAATGATTTGAATTTCGTATTTTAGAAAGAAAAAAAGGTGAGATTATTTCTAACATGTACAATTTGAAAAAAATAACAAGCAAACACCGGCTAGCAATTTCAATATTAACACCAACATAATAAAAATCTTTCCCCAAAGAAAGTTATGTCCTCATTTATATAATATATCTAATTTTATTTACAATTGATAATTCAAATTATGGACCTATATTGTTCACATCACAAAGCATCCATTAGGATTTTCGTCACTAAACATTTGATCATTCATAGTCAAGTATGTAGGTGGCGGAGGAGGAGGTCCATTTGTGTATTGTACCACGTGACCCGTATTATAACCTTGATGATGATACATTGGCATACCATAGTCTTGATTGTCATAACTTTGATTATCATACATGGGCATGGCATAGTGTGTTTGTGGATTGTGAATATGATGTTCCATTTTGTTCACTTCAACTTTTGTTCCCTCGCCCCCCTTGTTTCTCTCTCCGCCACCATCGCCAAGTTTTGATTTGCCTTCTTTTTCGTCACCGCCACCGTCTTTTTTCTCACTACCGCCACCGTTGCCGGGTTTTGATTCGCCTTCTTTTTCGTCACCGCCACCGTCTTTTTTCTCACTACCGCCACCGTCGCCTGGTTTTGATTCACCGTCTTTTTTCTCACTACTGCCACCGTCTTTTCTATCGTTCTTCTCTATGACGTTTTCTTCTCCCTTTTTCTGTACGGCGTCGTCGTTCTTTTTAGGAGGAATAATAATTTCTACACCTCTTTTTAGCTTGTCTTTCAAGTACGTTGTGAGCTTCTTCACATCCATTGTTCCAATCACCGTGACCAAATCTTTTTGTAGATCGGTTGTTACTGAGGTAACACCTATTAAACAATAAATAACATATACATCACTCATTATTGATAAGGCTGAAGTGTTTGTAAACTCTAAAAAAAGTGATTGTGAAGGAAAAAATAGTTGTTCTTTGTATTTGGAATAGACCCGGTAAAATTGGACCGGTCCGACTGCCCGCATATAGAACTGGGTTAAACTTCGTTTTTAGCAAACCAAAAAGGGTCTGATCTACTTTAGTCTGACCCGAAGCCCAAACAAAAAATACAATTGTTGGACTGGATTGGGCCACAAGAAATACGATCGGATGAGATTTCAGTCGGTCCGATTTTTTCATTTGACCCACTGACTAAGGTCTAGTCCGATCCATTAACAACTCTAATCTAATTCTGCAAGGTTAGAATCATTTTTTTACGAGTGCGTGAACACTCCCTAGGTGGAAAAATAATCTTAAGAATAAAATATAATGGCTTAAAAAAAAGGAATAAAATATAACGGGGTCCAATTTTTTTAGAATATTTAGATCATATAAGTATATTCTGCATCTATTGTAAAACCAACCGTATCCCTTTGTAGATAATAATTAATAAATTAGTTATAAGTCTAACATATATTAAATAAAACTGACGATATACCTAACATAACTTATAAATAGTGTATTCAATAATATAATTATAGCACACTCTAAAAATTGATTAATTAGTGCAAATAAAAACGAAAATTATTGGGCTGACTCACCATCAATATTCTTTAATATGATCCGCTTTATCTTATTTGCGCACCCGTCACAGTGCAATTTGATTTTCATCACCACAGTGCTAACCACAGCCTAATAAACAAAACAATTAAATAAGATTATTTAATAAATTAATCGAGATATAAATAAAATAATTAATTAACCTAAGCACCATTACAATAATATATAATTAAGGGATAATAATTACAAAAAGTACCATTGAGGTTTAACCTAATTACGAAAAAATCCAACTAACTTTTAAAATTACAAAAAGTATTTGTGAGGTTTGATTTTAGTTAAAATTAAGACATAAAATGTAATATTTTGATAAATATAAAGGAAAATTTTGAAATATTTTCTTTTGTTTATGGAAGTGAATGTTAGACAAAATAAAACATCAGAGTATTTTTTATAATTTTAAAAAGTTAAGTTAAGTTTTTATGTGGTTTAATTGCAATTTTAGTCCCGTAGCTTTTTCATGTAGCAATTTTGGTCCGTGACGATTTTACCATTTAGTCAAAACAATAAATTTAATCCTGTGACTTTTAACGGTCATAGGTATTTTTGAATTATTAACTAAAAAATAAGGGTATTACAAGACATGATAAAATATTTGAACACCCAGTTGAGACCAAAAATCGGACAAAATTAGAACTTGTAGGACCAAAATTACACAAATTAGAACTATGAGATCAAAATTGCAAAGAATCAAAATCATACCGGATAAAAATTACTATCTAAAATATTTATAGCACCAGAATTGTTAAACCTCCGTAGATATGGGGCCAATTTAGCAATTAAACCTTTTATGTAATTAGGTAAAACCTCAAGGCTACTTTTGTAATTAACCTCATAATTAGTTACCTCTTTGGGTTTCTCATTATTATCATCTGCCTTATTTTCCTCTGTTTTCTTTTCTGATTTCTCGTCGGCCTTCTTGTCACCTCCGGCGGCGGCGGCGGCGGCGCCGCCACCTCCGCCGTCATTTTTGGGCTGAGGAGAGATGAGCTCCACCTTCTTCTTCGTCTTGTTTTCAATTATCTCCCGGAGCACAACGGGGCTCACTTTCCCCGTCACAGTCAATTTCTTAGCGTCACAGTCAGCCTTCACTTTCTCAACACCTTCACAAAATTAAAGGACCACATGGACAAAGCAGTAAATTTCAAGGACCCAATTGATAAAGCTTTTATGATTGCACCATGTGCATAATCATGTCTGCCTTTAAATATCTTTAGAAAAAGAAGGAAATGCTGAAATTAAAGGGATATTTTGTTTTACTGGTAATTACAGAAAAACCCATGAGGTTTGGGCTAATTACCAAAAAAATACATAGATGTTTCAAAATTACAAAAAGAAACCCTCGGGTTCACTGGCGGCTGCGGGCGGATTCAAGACTGGGCCAACCTAGACCCTGCTCAGTCCTTTTTTTTTAAAAAAAAAATAGTTATAATTTGTTTTATTTTTTTCTGATTTTCTATTCGGCCCACCCAATTTTCGTGTATCGGACCACCCTGTTAGGGTCTTCTGGCTCCGTCATTGCTCGGGTTTGATTGTGTTTTAAACTTAAGTGGATATCTGTAATATTTCTATATCAAGGTGTTTTTTTTACGATTTTTAAAAATCTCTAGATTTTTTTATAATTAGCCTGAACCTCAGGGTTCTTTTTGTAATTATCCCTTTATTTTATTTTATTTTTGAAATTGAATTTGTTGAAACCAACGGTAAGAAATTTCAAAATATGTTATTTCATTTTTTCCTGAAAATTTTGTTCCTCTAATTTAAATATCTCAATGTGCACGCTCATTTATGTAAAAATAAATTGATTTTGTTTACTGAAAAAAAGAAGTGCTGGAATTGGGTTGAAACAGAAAATTAGAGATTTATAATACGCCAAGGAAAATTAAATGAAAATCACATTTCACCACCCACAATTTCTTCAAATTTCAATAATCCATTAAATAATTTGATGACACCCGAGCCGAGCCGGAAGAAATTAATCCATGTCATCAGTAAAACACATTTCCGAGTAGGCGACTGCGAGTGACGTCAACAATAACGCATTTACGACACGCCACGAATTAGGCTCACGGCCACGAGCCCAATCGCTCACCTGAGCCCAACCACAACACGGCCGCCGAGCCCCGAGCACCCGAGCCCGTATTTCAATACGAAGCACACGCGCGACAACCTCGTAAAAATAATCACACGCCCATGCTTAGTACTTTATCAGATTAAATCGCCACATGTCGAGAATTATGAAGAGAAGTCGACAAGTGGCAAATTTGATCGACATGCACAATTATAGAGGGACATGTGTCGCCCCTTTTAGCTATTTTATTAATTAATGAATAGTTAGTGCAAAGATTTATATGTAAACCCACTTACTCAAAAGGGGTATAAAGAGGTTGACAAGAAAAGAAAAAGGAAAAAAAGAAAGTAACAAATGATAAAAAGACCGACCCCAATATTTCGGCTCAAGAAACAAAAAGAAAGGCATAATTAGCCGTAAATAAAGTGACGTTACGCACGTTTTCATTTCCACGTGTTAAACCTTTTACGTATTTCTCCTTGTTGACCAAAATGCACGTCAACAAATTGGCGCTAGAAGGAGGGCCCGTATTGGTCCAGTCAGAATTCCAAGCACAGGCAAGTTAAGAAAAACCAGGTAAAATTTAACGTTTGGCTTCTTCAACAAAGAAAAAATGAGTCATCATCGAGAAATGCTCGTGTGGATCAAGAGCAACATTTGAACAACCAAACCGCCGGACTACTAATGGCCAAAATATACCCTAAACGGAGGCGGGAAGACTACTTTGTTTCCTTCGCTTTCCTAATTGCCAACCCAACTTTTGTACAACAAATGAACCAACTCATATCACAAACTCTCGCTACCACGAACTCTCAAGTACCCCATTCCATTCCTTGCAAATACTAACCCACTCAACCCACAACTAAATGTTAACCTTAATCCTCAAATTCGGCTTCCTCATCACGAAGCCCAAGAAGCCGATTCAGGTAATGAACAACATGTCCGTCGTGATAGAAGGCAAATGGAAGAAGAAGAGGAGCAAAGTCGGATAGCGTAATCATTCATGGAACCAACGCGACATCATCGCGCCACCGTTCGCCGGACGATCGGGAGTTGATCCTTTTCTCCTACCGATCGATAAGTTCTCGCTCAGGTTTCAGGATGATCGGGGAGAGCGGGCAGATCAATCAAGTCAAGGCCCTGGCTCACGGCAGAACGGATGTAGAAATACACCGCCAAGCGTCGCCGCTTCTAAACGAATTAGAAGAAGGCGATGCGGATGGCGAATGGAGCCAAGACCGTCCCAAGTAATGAACCCGGCCAGCTTGTTCCGTCGCCATTTTCTCCTCGGAATCTGGCGATCCCATTACCACCAAAGTTGAAAATCCCCGTGTCGGCCTCTATAACGGGAAACCGACCCACCACTCATGTTCACAAGTACTTAGCATGGATGGAACTATACTGACCCAAGCGCGATGCGATCTCGCAGGCCTTCCTCGACTTTGGGCGACCGAGCCCACCGTTGGTTTAGGACCTGCCGCAGGGGATCCATTCAAGCATGGGGGATCTAGCCTCTCCGCTTTACGACGCATTTCTTAACGTCCAAAGTCCGAGCCGCCTAAAGACTCCTCGTGAACATCAAACAAGGGAAAGACGAGCCCCTGAAAAGCTATATTTCTCGGTTCAACAAACAAGTTCGAGAGATGGAACCGGTGTCTGATGACGCCATTTTGATCGCAGCCATGGCTGGACTAGCTCCCGAAACATGGTTTAATTACTCCATCCACGAATCGGGGGCGACCTCGTTTCAAGAATTTCTAATCCGCGCGGAACGCCATATTTGTGCGGAAGAAGCCATGGCAAGTAACCGCCCCGAGCACCGACAAGGGAACGTAAGAAAGGAAGGAAGGAAAGAACCAAGAGTGGTTTGGGGGGGTCCGGTTTCCGCCATTCTCGAAAACCCGACCACCGGATTTAGAGCTCGCCGGAGGCGAGAGCCGAGGTCGCCGCGCTAAGGAGACTTTGACCCACGCTCCGTCGGCCATATGGAGTGAAGTACTGGTCTCGAATTTGTTGCCTCCGCTCGGCCTCGAAGATTGAGCCATCAAAATTAGATTCGCGTCGATTCTCGCGCCTATCACAAATCGATAGGTCACGACATCGACGAGTGCCGAGATCTAATTAGGGAAATTATGCGGGTCGTTCGGCAGGTGGCCTTAAAAGATACGTTCATGAGCTACCGCCCCACCGCAAGATGGCTCAGGCGTCAACCCGGAGCGCGTAATCAACCAGCCTCGCCGCCCCCAGTGAAAACCAGGGAGAGAAATCCTCATGATGTCCAGTGTTAGTCGGATCAATACCAACTCAATGGAGGATGACGCTCCAACAGGAAAAGAAAAGCCGATGTTAGACAGCAACTAATGCCGAAAGACAAGTTCGGGTGGCCGAAATCAAGGAAGGCCAACCCAACCGGCCACTTTGTGTTCTCGGATGCGGATGCCGACCAGGTGGTCCATCCTCATTCTCGACCTCTGGTCATCACGGCACCGATTCTGGGTATTAGGTTCACGTAATTTTAATTGACTCCGGAAGCTATTCGTCGTCATTTATGTCCGAGCATTTCAAGATTAAACGTGGATGATAGTTATATCCGCCCATGTAACGATAAAGATTCTGGGGTTTGGAGGAGGAAGGATAGTCCCGCTCTCGGGAAGTTGATTTGCCCATCCAAATGGGACAAGGTTTGCATAAACGGACTGTCATGACAACATTCAAAATAATCAATGCCGATTCGGAGTACAATGCCATCATTGGGAGGCCATTGCTTTATCATATCAAAGCAGCCGTTTCAATATATCATTTTTGTATAAAATTCCCGACGTCTGATGGCGAAGCTATACATAAAGGGAATCAGAGGGAGTCTCGAGAGTGCTCTCTTAAACTCCGACCGGTGGAGATTAATGTGGTGGAACAAGGGCAAACCAGTCAAACCACACAAGATAATCCCTTGCCCGGGGAGGAGTACGAGCAGAAAGCGGGGGTCGTTCAGGAGGATAATCCAAGTCGTCGGCCTGGGAAGGAGCCAATGATGGAAGAAGGCGAGCCGGCAATCGAAACCGAGCCGACCGCAGAGAATTTAATTGCCCCCGCAAATCAAGCGAGGGCGAAGCAAGAAAAGAAAACGAGCGGAACCTGAGAATGAACAGGTTGATATAATCAATGTCTGTAAGCTGCGAGGGGCGCCAACTACGTATTGGTCATGATCTTCCGTAACCATATCGAAGCGAGTTGGTCGAAGTTTTGGGAAATAATCTTGACGCGTCTTCGCATGGACTCATGCGGACATGCCCGGAATTGATCCCAGTATGCGTGCCACCGCCTTAATATTGATCTAACGTTCCGCCTGACGATCATCCGAAAAGGCGCAAACTCTACCCCGACAGGCGCAAAGACTTGAAATTGAGGTTAACAAGTTACTAGACAATCGATTCATCCGGAAGCCTCTATCCTCGATGGGTCGCCAATCCTGTTTTGGTAAAGAAAAGATCGCCAGCTGGCGCCTATGCGTGGATTTTACCGACCTTAACAAAGCATGCCCTAAGCGACGCTTATCCATTGCCAAATATCGATTACATGGTAGATGCCACGGTAGGACACAGTGATGAGCTTCATGGACGATACTCGGGTTACAACCAAATACGGATGCACCGTAAGATGAAGAAAATACCTCATTTTTCTCTTGCTCGGGGAATTCACTTTCATTCTACAAGATGATGCCTCCGGATTGAAGAATCCGTGCGACCTATCAAAGGTTAGTGAATAAGATGTTTGAGAAAATCATAGGTCATACTATGGAAGTCATGTAGATGACATGCTAGTAAAATCATTGTACATGTCCGATCATCTAAACGATCTTAATAAAATGTTTGCTGTTTTGAGAGAGTATAAGATGATGTTAAACCCGAGAAAGTGCACATTTGGGGTCGGCTCGGGTAAATTTTTGGGGTATATGGTCACCAAAGGGGAATCAAGCTAACCTGCAGACAAAATAAAAGCCATCACCGACCTAGAATCCCCAAACTCGTAAAAAAGCTACAAAGCCTAACAGCCGATTGGTCGCCTTAACCGATTTGTTTCTCGGTCCACACGACAAGTGTAAACCTTTCTTTGAAATTATAAAGAAAAGCAAAATTTCGAGTGGACCGAGCAAGCACAGTTGCCTTTGAATCCCTCAAACATCATCTATCTTCAATCCCTATATTACAAAAGCCGCCAAGCGAGGAGGACTGTATTTGTACTTAGCGGTATCCGAATACGCCCATCATTCGGTGTTAATCGTGCTAGATGGCTCTATTCAACATCCATCTATTACACCAAAGCGTTACATGACGCCGAGCTCCCGACCCACCAATGGAAAAGTCGGCTTATTCATTAATTATCGCAGAGCGGAAACTCCGTCCATATTTCTTAGAACACAAGATTATAGTATGGACGAACTATCCGTTGAAACAAGTGTTACACCGACCGATACTTCTCGGCCTGGATGATTAAGTGGGTCATTCGTCGAACTTAGCCGATTTGACATTATATACGAACCACGCATCGCAATAAAAAAGGATGTGCTTTAGCCGATTTTGTAGCCGAATTCACGCTTCCATACAATTCGAGGTCAAGAGAAGACCAAGAATGGAAATTATTTGTCGATGGCTCTTCCGCCGCAGCCGAAAAGGGGCGGAATCGTGATAATCGATCCAAATGAAAAATGCTTCGCTCGGGCCGCACGATTTGCTTCCCGCAACGAACAACGGCCGAATATGAGGCGCTCCTAAAAGTTTTAGACATGGCGGACCTCTATGGGCCTAAAACAACTATTGGTTCACATGTGACTCTCGGTTGGTTGTTCATCAAATCAACGGCGAGTACGGCGAAAGAGCGTAAAATTGCACAATATTTCGATTTGGTCAAGAAAAGATTATCACATTTTAAGACAAAAATCTTGCATGTGCCCCGAGCCGAGAACATGCAAGCGGATGCCTTAGCTCGGCTCGGCTCCGATCCCAGGGACAGTCTCATCACGGATGTCATCTGTCACACAATTGTCGTCCCGTCACTTGGTGCAAAGAAAATATATACAACCGAAACCGACGAATGGACTTGGATGACCCCAATCATCCAATATCTAGAGAAAGGAGTTCAACTCGAAAACAAAGTCGAAGCCGTAACACTACGAACTCAAGCGGCTCGGTTTACACTAGTGATCGCATCCTCTACAAACGAGGTACTCCATCCCACTTCTACGCTTTCTCGAGGCATGATGCAGTTATGCACTTCGAGAGGTTCATGAGGGAATATGCGGCAACCACTTTGGCTGGGGCCAAACGTTGGCCTATAAATTAATACGGCAAGGATACTACTGGCCATCCCCGAAAGGATGCTACCGACCTCGTCAAAAGATGTGAGAGGTGCCAAAAATTTGCACCACAGTCGATATCATCCTCGAATAGCCTTACTTCCGTATTTAGCCCATGGTCGTTTTGCCAAATGGGGAATGGACCTCATCGGACCATTACCCGTTGGCAAAGGGGCGTCAAGTATGCCGTTGTGGCGGTGGATTATTTCACAAAATGGGTCGGCGCGAGCCTCCGCAAAAATAGATGAAGAAAAGGTTGTGAGCTTTGTATGGAAATCTATCATCGTAGATTTGGGATACCACATTCGATTTTTAGGCATAATGGGAAACAGTTCGACAAACCGAAGATTCGAAATTTTTGTGAAAGTTTCCACATAAAAACTATTTCTCAACTCCATACCACCCCGGTCGAAGCGGACAAGTTGAGGCCGTTAATAAAATACTCAAGTATACTCAAGGCGAGATTGGAGGAGTCTAAAGACAATTGGCCGGAGGAACTACCCGGGCGTACTATGGTCATACGTAGCGACACATCGAGCGACCACAGGAGAAACACCTTTTTCTTTAGCTTATGGAGCCGAGGCGGTGATTCTGTCGAGATTGGAGCCCCTACTTTCGAGAATAGCAAATTTTGAAGAAGATCGTAATGAGGCCGCTCCGAGCCGAACTAGACTCGCCGAGGAAAAAGGTGCAAAGGATCTTGAGATGAAAAATGCAGTGTATAAACAAAGGAGTGAAAGGTACTACAATTCGAGAGTAAAAGAAAAGAAGATTTGGTCGGGCGATCTTGTATTGAAAAAGATAACGGGCATTCAACCGAGCCCATTGAAGCCAACAGGAGGGCCGCTTCGGATCGCCCACGCCTTATCGGTGGGGCATACCAGATTAGAATATTTGAGTGGAGAAAAATTCACGATCCATGGAATGTAGCATACCGGCGGTATTATCAATAAAGATCTTGATCTACGATCCGATAGATTCCAAAGAATTATCCCTTCATCCGGTATTTCGTGAGCTCTTTAAAGGAGAACGAAGTTTTTACTCACCAAAATCAAGACTTGGTTACGCACCAAGCACAATATAAAGACGCCACGCACCGAGCACAATACAAGACTCACGCCACGACCGAGCACAATAAAGACTTGGTTACGCACCAAGCACAAGATAAAGACTCGCCACGCACCGAGCACAATCAAGCACTCGCCACGCACCGAGCACCTGATATCAAGCACTCGGCCACGCACCGAGCACAATAAAGACTTGGTCACGCACCGAGCACAATATCAAGACTCGGCTACGCACCGAGCATAATAAAGACTTGGTTACGCACCGAGCACAATACAAAGACTTGGTTACGCACCAAGCACAAGATAAAGACTTGGTCACGCACTGAGCACCAATACCAAGGCTCGGCTACGCACCGAGCACGATACCAACGAAATTTCAAATACAAAATGGACAGGTTTATATCTCTGAGTACAAGAATCGATTAAGGCGAGCAGACCCCTCACTAAGATCAAAACCGAGCCTCAGTCTTGGGAAAATAAGAGGAAAAAAAGTTAAGACAGCAACAATCTTGCAAAAAGAAAAGAGCCAAGCATCCACAAAAAGCTTGAAACACATACACAGGTAAGGAAAATAACAATTCATTTCTAACTTCAAAAATATTTACATAAGAGAGGCCGGAGCCCATTACATCTCGAGGCACGAAGCCAAAATTACCTATCTAGGGGTACCTATAAAAGCATCAAGAACGAGCAGGGGGCGGAATTTCGACGGCACCACTGGAACCAACTTCTTCCACGTCCGGAGGAGGAGAGCCTGCGCATTAGAAGCCTCTCGACAAATTTCGGCCGAAGGGTATCGAGATCGGCCTCCGGGAGGGCAGTCCTCTTCAAGCCGAGCAACAAGACGCCCGCCCTTAAGTAAATCAAGAATTTCTTGGAGGGCCGGGTCGCATGGCCACAGTTAACATGAATGCATACTCCGGAGTTTTTGTAAGCTTTAATGGCCTCTCTACAAACTTCCTCGGTTGCGGCGTGGCGGCCTCTTGCCTCCTGCAGACATCGGCTAGGCAGACGCTCTCCATCTCTCGGCTCGGGCGTGGCAAAGACACGTTCCAGTTCGGCGACCTTAACCCCGAGCTCTTCTTCGGCCTTACGGGCCCGATCTCGCTCGCTCGCCTCGCCGCAGCAGCCTCTCTCTCTCGAATTAGCCCGAGTGTGGCCTCGTCCGTTTGAGTCTTAAGAGATTCTTGTACCCTTGAAGGGTAGCATAAGCTTCCCTGCAGATCCGTCGTGCCGTCTTTCCAGTCGGCATATTTTCTCTCTAGCTCGCGAGTCCCCCAACCGCATGCCACAAGAGCCCAATCATCCGCCCGACATGGCCATAAAGATATGAATTTGTTCTTGCCGCTTGATCCGAGCGAGCATTGCTCGATGCCTTTTGTCCAAGCACGGCCAGATGCCGGTCATGCGGCCCGACCTCGCCTCGGTAAGACCCTTGATTGCTCCTCCGTCGGCGTGGCACACCGAACGAATTCCACAAACCACCGAGGGCGTAGTCCAACCATTCCCTCACAATATTCATCTCTTGCTTGGTTTGGAGGAATGAAATGACCTTCCCCGCCGAGGTCATCCGAGAATGTTCGCAGACCTTCATTTTCCGGGGTCATTCGGGATGTTCGGGCGCCGCCGACCAACCCTTTCACCGACGGCTCCTCCATCACAATGCCCTCTTCTCCTTTGAAGAGGGGCCGCACTGCCTCCCGGCACTCCATCGCCAGGCGTTTTCCGCCCGGATATCTTCTCTCCGAGCCGCTCCACATCCGCGGGTTGATTGGCGCCGCCCGAGCTCGCCGTCGTCTTTTCCTCACATCGCGGGCGCGACGCAAATCCGTGCCACGCCCGCATAAAGTAATCATCAATTAGAAGAAAGATCAAAGGAAAACAAAAAGACAACTCAAAAGGAAATGGAAGAGATAGTGTTTTACTCGACGGCGGCCGCTCTCGCCACGGCTCCGGGTGCGTGGTTCGCCTACGGGCGCAGATGATCTGCCAGGGACTAGTCGTCGCAGGAGGCGGCACAACTTGCTCGATTTCGTCGGTGATCCCCGGAGAATGGGGCCGTATTTCTTCACTAACGAGAGGATTCTGTTGAGGCACTCTCTCGACCTCCACCTCCCGCTCGGCCGCCTCATCCCGAGCCGCCCCCTCGGCCGGGGTCGCCAGCGAGCGGGCCTCAAACCAGTGCGGCAAGTTGGCCTCGGTGGCCAACCTCTCAATCCGCTTGTCCATGATCCCCGGCCTGGATGTTCTCCCGACGCCTTCGAATAAAAGTGGGCGACAGAGGCCCTTTGATGCCAGTTCTGTAAAGGTGGAAAGAAAAGACAATTATGAAAAGGAAACAATAAAAACAAATAAAGCGAGGAAAGGAAAAGATAAGACTTATCAGTAACCAAAAACAAAATTTGATGGGGGATGAAGAACGGTCTCACTTTCTCCTTCCCCCACGCGAGCTTGCCACTCGCCGCTCACCTGAGTAACCATTTATCCTTCCACTCCTTCAGAGAAGAAGGTAGACCTCCACCAAACCGCCCAGGATACCCCGGGTCTGGTCAGCACGTAATACCATCCAGGATGGTCGACCCCGAGACGATGGAGTCGCCGCCATACAAAGAGCTCGTTCATCTCCTTAAACTTGGGGCGAGGATATTTTTCCGGTGAAACATCACCGGGAGGCCGATGATCCTTCCCCAAGAAATAGGGTGCACTGGTGGATGCATACCCCACACTTGCAAAACCACCGCGTGAGAAGGCGCAGTGGAAATCTTAAACCGTATAAAAGGTCGGGAGCAAATACCGTACAACCTCCTCGTGGGTAGTTGGGGAACCTCCGTGCCGTCCGGCACCCAAAGTAGATACCGCTCGGAATACGGTGACGTCCGCCGGAGCTCATCCACCTCCCGAATCATCAACATGCTCGGGATATCGTTTATGTCACTCGGCGTCCAACGAGGTTCGACATGAAGACGAGGTCCTCCTCCTACACGACCGTCGCCATTACGGTGGCCTATGGGCCCTAGTGGCCTTTCCCTCGAATCCCGGGACGGCTCATCTACTCGCTTCACGTTGTCACGCTCCGGCTCGATGGATCCATATCTTCTTCTTCCGCCGGCACGATTTAGAATCAATACTTGGCGATTCTTCACCGAATTCTCTTGTACGCCTCAGGGTTGGTACACGTTCTTCTCGAAAGCGATTCTTGGCGTCGGGTCAAAGATAGTGTCCCGCTAAGGGCGTTCCACCTCGTGAAGAATCTGGAGAAGATATCTGGATAATACTTTCGGACGTGGGACGGAGATCGCCGTTCAGTGAAAAATAAACAGAGGGTTCGGATGGAGGATCTTCAATTTCAACTTCTACACTATAACTACGACTTCTACTATCTTGAAAGAAGACATTTATAGGTAAAGGAAGAGTATTTGAAAAAATACCTAAGTTCAAGTCTCTCGAACTTGGGAAGTCGACCGAAATTTCGCTTCGGTTTTAATTACTTTAGCTCGGGGTTAAAGGATGCGAAAGTGAATAATGAAGGAAAACAAAGGTATTTATAGATAAGTTTCCTCGATAAGCGGGACGTTTATGCGAAAGGACGCTCCTTTTAAAAAAGCTCAAAAGCCGCCAAACATGACGTAAAAACGTCGTGTCCCCACGCACGCCGACGAAGCGACGTAACTTTTTCGGTTCGCGCAAGATTGGTCCAACCACGAGATGCCACGCGTTCGCTATTATGGCAACCCATTAATGCGCCGTTTCAAGCATTAATTGCTCTGTAACAGTACCAGGAAAAAACCTTTGAAAAATCCGTTTTCCATTAATTGTTCATCATTAGCATTAAAGTTTAACTCCGACGTCAAAGAATTTTTCTCAAGTCAAACTTGGGGGCCTTTGATGACACCCGAGCCGGCGGGAAGAAATTAATCCATGTCATCGCAAAAACACATTTCCGAAGTAGGCGACTGCGAGTGGCGTCAACAATAACGTGCGATTATCGCGCGTTTAATTAGGCTCGGCTAAATGAGCCCAACCAAGCACGAGCCCAACCACAACACGGCCGCCGAGCCCCGAGCACCGAGCCGATTTCAATACGAAGCACACGCGCGACAACCTCGTAAAAATAATCACACGCCCATGCTTAAGACTTTATCCAGATCGAAACCGCCACATGTCGAGAATTATGAAGAGAAGTCGACAAGTGGCAAATTTGACTGACATGCACAATTATAGAGGACATGTGTCGCCCCTTTTAGCTATTTTATTAATTAATGAATAGTTAGTGCAAGAAAGATTTATTATCAGAAACCCACTTACTCAAAAAGGGGTATAAAGAGGTTGACAAGAAAAGAAAAAAGGAAAAAAAAAGAAAGTAACAAATGATAAAAAGACCGACCCCAATATTTCGGCTCGGCAAAACAAAAAGAAAGGCATAATTAGCCAGAAATAAAGTGACGTTACGCACGTTTTCATTTCCACGTGTTAAACCTTTTACGTATTTTTCATTGCACCAAAACGCACGTCAACATAATTAAAATAAGATATAATTAAAACTAAATCTGAATTATACCTTCAAGATTGCTAATGGAGCGTCTGACTTTCTTGGCACAGCCTTCGCAATGCAAATCCAGCTTCAACACCACCGTGGTGGGCCCCTCCACTTTCTTCTCTCCGCCGTCCGCCGCCGCCTTATCTCCGGCGCCCGCCGCCGCCTTCTCTCCTTCATTCTTTATCTCATCTTTCTGAAAGTAAAAAAAAGAAATATGATTGAACAAACCCATCATTCTTTATCTCATCTTTCTGAAAGTAAAAAAAAAGAAATATGATTGAACAAACCCATTTACTCATTAAAAAAACAGAAGATGGGGACTTGATTATAATTAGAGGAAGATCAAGGACCAGAATGAAGAGGAGTTAAATTAATTACCTCACCCATTTTTGGTGTTCTTAGCTAATAATTATGTTTTTTTTTTTTTTTTGGCAATTGTTTGAAGAGAGAAAATGGAGGCAATGGCTGGAATATATAGAGCTGAGCTTTTTATTATGAGGTCATCTGGGCCCCAGCCAATAAAATCAAGCAAAAAAAAATTCAAATAGATACAGCGTTTTGGACTTATTTATAATTTTTTTTTGAGATAATTGCGTTTTGTCTGCCAAAATATGATGATTGGTGAGTTTTGTATCCCATTAAATTTGGTAATTTCTACTATAAACATTTTGGGATTACTCGATGCTACTCACTTGGGTAGCTACCCAAGTGAGTTTTATATCATTAGATTAACACACACCCATGTGGATGTGTGTGTATGTGTTGATCTAGCATGTATAACTCACTTTAGGTATTCTGCAGAAAGCATCTACTTAATCCACTAAGAGCTAACTTGGATCTATTATTGGTTGGTTCAAAGAGAAAAGTGCAACGAATCATATAATTTGAAGGGCATAATATGTATTATTAAAATTCAGTGAGCAATGTGCAAAAAAACCATGGAGGCAAACTACCATTAAATAAGGGTGTAAATGAGTCGAGTCGAACATAGCGTTGATTGAGATGTTTGAAATTTAATTGAGCTTCAAATGTTGTATTTGAGCTTGGTTTGATTATTAATCGAATCGCGCTCGAATGAACTTTAGTCGAATCAAACACGAATGAAGCCCGGGTAGCTTGATATTTTTACTAGATGTGTCAGATGGGTCGGATCGATGCCGACCTGCCGGGCCTAGAGGGAAAAAATGGGTTCGGGACGCTAATTCCATAGCTCAACCCGACCCAACCCATGGAAAAAACACTAAAAATATCGTCCCACCGAGCCTCCCCAGTTATTTCGTGCATGGAATATTACAGTCCAACCCGGTGAAAATACCGGGCTGATCGGGTCGGTCCAATTTTTTCGTGCATGGATTATTACAGACTAATCCGGTGAAAATATGGGGCTGATCGGGCTGGCCTGTTGGGCTGGATCGGAAGTGACAACTCTAATTTTGCACATTTTTTTTACTAATCGAGTCGAGCTCGAGCTGAACTTTACATTTTATCGAATGAAAAAAAGTGTTCATTTGGTGTATTATGTTAACAAATCGAGCTCATAACAAGTTTTTAACAAACGATCTCGAATCGAGTACGAGTAGCTTGTAGTTTTTCATCCAACCATTAACACTTTTTTATTTATTTGTATGTACATGATGATTAGAGATCATGTGTATGTATGTGAATGGAATGGCATGAGTGATGGGCCTGATGGGGATGTATCATGTACGATGCCATTGGATTGGACTAAATGGAATTATTTGGTGTCGTGATAATCCAGCTAACCACTTGACTAAAGCCATGACCTAGTGGAATTACTATACTGCCACTACTCCAAAGTTAATTAGGTGGGCTTTACTAAAGCCACATTAATTTTGACCAGAATTTACAAACCTCCAAAATACATATGATCCAAACAAAGAATAATAAGATTTCATGAAAATTAATTATTAATCTAAGGATAATCCGTACGGATGAGGGGACTCTGATGTGCATTTTTCTCCTTTTTTTTTTTGGAATATATATTATAAGATTACAATTATTATAGGACAATAATTATTTTAATGTGTGTGTGTTTGATGTGGATTAGTAATCCGGGTCTTGAACTTTCGGGTAATCGGGTTCTAGATAAGAGATACTGAAAAGACTAACACACTTTAGGCTAGCCGGAAAGGGTTTCGGCTAAGACCATTCGATGCCTAAGTCAAATCGAGCTCAATGGGGTATAGAAAAGACAATCAGTAAAAGCAGAAAGTAAAAGTGAAAAGTGAATCATCACCATTTGACTACTCTAGCAGTTTATTTATGGGTTTCTGGCACATGTGAAGATTGTGGCTGCATCAAGGGGTAATTTGACAGTTTGTGGCAAATGCCACAAACTTTTGCGAAACTAGGGTGAATTGGGAGAGTTTTGATATTTTAAGTGTAGGCGCCCCTGGTATTGGCGTCTACAAAGTAGGCGCCATTCTCAAGGGCGCCTACTGCCAATCATTTTTTTTTTTAATTCTGACATATTGTAGGCGCGAGTTTGACTGGCGTCTACTACCTATTTTTTATTTTTTTTATTTTCAAAAATTAATTTTAAATATTAAATAAATACATAATTTTTGGATAACTATAATATGAAATTATTACTGAATGAAAATACAATAAATCGGTACACGAACAATCGAAACACTGTACGATCGATCTTGGCATGAAGAATAACTTGATTGCTCAACAATTAATTTTAAATATTAAATAAATACACAATTTTTGGATAACTATAATGTGAAAATATTACTGAATGAAAATACAATAAATTGGTACACGAACAATCGAAACATTGTACGATCGATCTTGTCATGAAGAAGAACTTGATTGTTCAACATTAGGTGCCAGTTTGACTGGCGCCTACTACCTATTTTTTATTTTTTTTTTATTTTCGAAAATTAATTTTAAATATTAAATAAATACACAATTTTTAGATAACTATAATGTGAAAATATTACTGAATGAAAATACAATAATCGGTACACGAACAATCGAAACACTGCACGATCGATCTTGGCATGAAGAAAAACTTGATTGACAAATAGGTAGTAGGCGCCAGTCAAACTGGCGCGTAATGTTGAGCAATCAAGTTCTTCTTCATGCCAAGATCGATCGTGTAGTGTTTCGATTGTTCGTGTACCGATTATTGTATTTTCATTCAGTAATATTTTCACATTATAATTATAAAAAAATGTGTATTTATTTAATATTTAAAATTAATTGTTGAGCAATCATGTTATTCTTCATGCCAAGCTCGATCGTACAGTGTTTCGATTGTTTGTGTACCGATTTATTGTATTTTCATTCAGTAATATTTTCACATTATAGTTATCCAAAAATTATGTATTTATTTACTATTTAAATTTAATTTTTGAAAAAAAAAATAGGTAGTAGACGTCAGTCAAACTGGCGCCTACAATGTGTCAGAATTAAAAAAAAAAAAAAAAAGAAGACTGGCAGTAGGCGCCCTTGAGAATGTAGGCGCCAATACCAGGGGCGCCTACACTTAAGCGCAGGAAAATATAGCTAGCAAAAGGAATATATTGAATATTTATTCGAACTAAGTATGAAAATTCAAATAAGTTGTGATTTTTTGGGCTCACTGTCCATCAACAACAGGAAAATATATCCAGAAAAATCATAATTTACTTTTGATTATTTGCATATACTTTGCAGTTCAGGTTTCTTATATTGTCAGATTTTTCGTTGGATTACCATCAATAACTAATTACTTTTTCTTCATTCAAAAACAATATTAGAATTTCTTGCTATCCAACACATATATTGCTTTTACTTTGAATGAACATGAAGTCAATTTATATTAATTTGAAATGAGCTGTTTTAAGTTTATGTTTCAATTAATTATCTTTTTCATTTGTATCCAAAGCAATGCCTTTTCTATAGTAGGGTAAAAGTAAAAGTAGAAATTGCTTTTGTGGAAGGCAAGAGAATAACATTATTACTTTTTCCTTTTTACAATAAAGTTAAAATAAGTAACACTTGCTTTCAATAATTACAAGCAGGAGATTAAAGGATATTTGGACATTTTTGTGTATTCCTGGGAACATAATAAGGCAAGAGTAGCTAAAAATATTATTGGACATTTTAAGAGCAATGGAGCATCAACTTTGTTTTGGGTAGACTTTCATCGAATAGTTTTAGTTCTATAAGCAGTAATTATTGATTAGTCCAAGAACGAACTGCTCAAGATCCCTAGCTTGACCTTCTGTTGCCTTCCTACACAAGACTACCGGAGGACTCCGGCGTTAGCACTCCGACGATCAAGTTAGTAAGGATTGATTTAAAGATTTACTCAAAGTAAAAGACCAAAAAAGTATATTAAAAAAAAAAGGATCCTTCCATCTCCACCTTCTTCTCTTATTTATAGCTCCATAAGGACCTCTGTTAGTCCAAGTGGCTACAATAATCTAGAGGGGGGGTGAATAGATTATCCGGTTTTGATTTTGCCCTCTTTTTGAAAAAGCTCAAACAAAGATGAAATGCTAAATGCGGAAAGTAAATAGCACACGCGTCGATTTATAGTAGTTCAACCCACCAGGGCCTAATCTACTACCACCCCAAAGATATCAGGGATGGATTTCAAAAATAAAAAAGATTTTATTAATTTACCAAAAATTAATACAACACCTGAGGATTACCACAACCCTCTTTCACCACCTTGAGGATTACCACAGCCCTCTTACAACACCTTGAGGATTACCACAACCCTCTTACAAAGACTTTGAAGATTACCACAATCTTCAAACACCTATCACCTAGATCACCCAAGTGTATTCTTACCACAAGAATACTCACAAGGATGTCTTGTGTTGAATGATGACCAAAATCAAGATTACAACTCAATAAAGATTGAAACAATATGAGTACAAGTGTAATCAAGAATTGAAAGCCTAGACCTCAAATTTGTGCAAGTGAAAGTGCTTAGCTAATACAACAAGATATAGAAGTGTTTGCTTTGTTTGCTCTTTTTGCTTGTATGAAGTATTGTATCTTGTTGCTTGAATGAAGCCTCTATTTATAGGAGAGGACTTGGCTTTTATTTCCAGACATTGGCTCCTCCTTGGGGAGTGATTTGTTGCAAAAAAAACCATTTAAAATGATCAATATATTTGTTAGAAATCAATCCCACAAAATAGGGAAAAGCATGCAAAACGCAACGGATAGTTTGCTGATAAACATAGGGTTCGACCGGTCGCGCAGAGATAAGATTGAAATTGAATTCTTCAAATTTTTACACAGGGGGACCGGTGGGAGGGTGGTGCGACCGGTCGCCCTAGTCATTGTGACCGGTTGGACTGAAGAAATTTCAAACAGAGAAGTCGGAACAAAAAACCAACTCCAGTCAGTCGTCACGGCCGTCGGCCGCAGCCCTGTTTTTTTTCTTACGCTCTTTTTGTTTCTCACTCAACTCAGTACGGGTTGCCCTATAGGGCGATCGGTCGAACTGAAACAAATGTGTTGTCTAATTTTTTATCGAAAATAAATTCTAAGAAATACTCCGAAAAATAGTAAAAACATTTTAAATCGATTGGAAGTATTTAGACAACATTTAGGGACAAAGTTTTGGTTTAAAAACTCATTTGAACAAAATCATCAAAATCATGATAAAAACATTTATCTAACAACCTCTTGATCCACATGTCTCTTCCCTGGTGGTTCTTGTTAGGGATAGTGCCCTTAAAACAATTGTGAATTGTTTTTGATTATTAATAAAGGCGACATTTATTTTCGGACTCTATTGCATATTGTATGTACTTTCTTGAACATCATGAAAATTCCTAGTTTATTTATTGTAACCATAATCTTAGTATATAAGAGAATTAAGATTATGGATAATAAACTAAAATTAAGTCCATGATGAAATTAATTAAAGTATGGGATCTTTAATTAAAACATCATTAATGCGGTCCAGAACATTTTGAATGTAACTGTCTTATCCGGACCGTCGATGTGGAGACATCTTAGTGGGGGCATTTATATATGATTTGATCATATAGGACTTGGACCGATTTAATTCGAATTTTCCATACAAATTCCGTTGTAGAAATGGAAAATCGAATTAAATCACTAGATGATCATATATGGATAAATCTTAATCCCGAGTGATTATAGACTGTTTATTTCGGTGTGATTCTTAATTTGCTCGTTTAAGTTTGTCCTACGACATTCCCAACACTTGCATTTTAGATTCACATTTGAATTAAATAGTGGGAATATAAATTCGAGATATGGAATCCATTCCTTCATGAGAAGTAGAAAGACGATTCCTCCTTTGTTAATTCTGAACCGAATGGTTTGAGATCTCTAATTTATAATCCGATTATAAATTAACCATTCGCTAGTGAATTAATGGTAAATGAGGATAAGATGTAATTGAAGGGGTTTAACGGATACTACCTAGCTTCAATTATGAATTGTCTATGGAGGATTAATCTATATGTAATGATTATATCGTTGATTTTTGCTCATTTAGTAGAGTAAGATATTCTATATTTATAAGAGTGCAATTCCGAATTTATAGTGGAGTAATATCGGAATTAATATGTCGGATAAATTAATTAAAGAGTTAATTATTTATTCGATTTATTGGAGCTTATAATTATAGGTCCATGGTCCCCGATTCGCCTTCCTAGAGTAAACGGGTTAGAAATAATATTTCCAGTTCCTAAGGGTTTATGGAAAAGAGTTTTCCAAAATATTTGGGCTAATATATTAATATTAGTTAATTCCGGGAATATATGATATTCTACAGTTTTGACTGTATTTGGAATTAAATAAATATAAGATATTTATAATATTAATATAATTATTAAATTGATAATTATATTGGATAATTATCAATTAGAGTTTAAATCTAATTAGAATTATTAATTCTAGAATAGATAGGAAACCAAATTGGAGTAATCTGACAACCAGCCATAATAAAAAGGGAACCACGTTCTCATAATTGAGTAGGAGAGTTTTTGCGTCTCACCACCATTAGATAGTGCTGGCCGTCCATATTGGTATTGAAAAGTTGTTTCTTTATATTCAAGTTGAATTTTCTAATTGGCCAGATTGTGAATACATACGGCAACCATCTTTTGCAATTTATCCAAATTGATTGACCAATTTCGGTCAACACCCATCAAGTTCAATTGGATCGTTTTCGTTTTTCTTTACCAACAATTGATACAAAGTTTTCGATCATCCAATTGGAATTGCAAAATTCGGTCGTTGCGCTTTATTGTTGTCTGCTGAAATTTTGTTAAACTTTTCAGTGATGGTGGTTTTATTTTAAACCTTGATTCCTCTCCTATCAGGTTAAGCGTCAATCCTACGATCTCGTGAGTTGAGACATCGTCGTAGGAAAATAAAAGTTAGGAACTTAGAATTATTATTTGCGTGCCCACTCACCGCCAGTTGATAGAGAGGTTCGAATTGGAAGATCGCGGTGTCTACGAGTTTCGAGGATTCGAAGGATTGACGGAGAAAAAGCGAAAAACAAGAAAATCATCGAAAGAGGTAAATTTTCTTTTTCTTCCTTTAGTTTGAATAAATTTAATAAGCATGATCTTATGTTCTTATATCTAAAACTTGATTTTTGAAATCCCACGCTTAATTTCCGCTTCCACTTGATTAGATCGGTGTAGGATCTTATTTGCCCGGATTAGATCCGGCCCGAATAATTTCAAAGGATTCTTTATCTGGGTGCCAGGTCATATATTTCGACCGCTTAATGAGTAACTAAATGTCGATCGACTTTGTCTAGTTACTCTCGGCCCCATCAAGCCGTATGATCATTTAAAGCCCTCGTGTCGGCCCAAGATACATTAAATGCGCGCAGCAGTCTTGCCAGGATGCATTAAATCGCAAAGACGTCTTACCTAGGATGCATTAAATGCGTAGTAAGTCTTGCCTTAGATGCATCAAATGCGCGTCAGGTCGGTTCTGACCCCGACGGCTATGTCCATTCACACCTTTTCCGGAATGGTACTCTCGCCACGCTGACTTTAGTCGGTCATGCTACCTCCCACTATATATATAGCCCTTCAACCTCGATTCTCCTATATTAGTATCTTCCAGGTCTGGACAGGAAGGTCTGGCATAGAACAAGATCGATCCTTTTAATCCAGGCTAATGTTGGCATCAGCCAGGTCTGGCCGGGAAGACCTGGACTGATCAAATCACCTAGTCCATCACCTCACTGGTACCCTATAGGTCTATATGGCTGTCCGGGAATTGGACCGGACCCTAACCTACCTCTACCTTGGCAACTTCCCAGGTCTGGCTGGGATGACCTGGAGTTGGGCCGGATCAGGCCTCTACCCAGGTCTGGCCGGATGACCTGGAATGGGCTGGATCAGGCCTCTACCCAAGTCTGGCTGGGATGACTGGAATGGGCTGGATCAACTACCCCCCTACTCCTTCAGCTATAGCTGATTTATTTAAAGCCCAAATGATAAATCCGTCCGAGCTGAAGAGTAAATAAAATTCAAAAATGCTTTATTTTGAATTTTAAAACCTCTCGATTTCCGTGCCATTAGTCTGTCGGCGCATTAAATGCTTGTCATTTTAAATGTCTTTTCCTCTCTCTCCTCCCAACAACCGTTGATTTTGAGATCATCCGACGCTCCACCTTCTTGCTCATCTTCCCCTCCCATCTATATAAACCTCTGCATCCCTCATTTCTCAAACTTTTCGTCCTCTGCAAAAAATTTCTTTAACCCACATTTCCCAACTTCCAATTCTCTTCTTCTTCCAGTATTAATGGCGCTTCGATCAAGTAAGTTTTCTTTTTTTTGCTTTTAATTCATCTTCCTTTCTCTTTTTTTTTCTTATATGAACGAATCAGTGGTTTGAAACTCGCCCATGCACCATTCCTCTCCCTTCCTTCCAAACTTTGCTTCTCGCCATTCTTTAGAGAATCTTCGTAGAGAATTCAATACCCATTTTCCAGTAGAGGTCCGCATGGCTTCTTCCAGTAATAACCCACTCGACCCAACATTATTAGTACTCTTTCCAAGACTCTTTGAATAACCTTCGTGTAAATCTTTGGGATTCCTCGAATTACGAGCTTAGACTCCAGGACCCTCTGATCTACCTCACACCCCACCTCGAGGTTTTGCCACCTTTTTGTTGATCAACTAGAATCGGGCTTAGATTCCCCGTTCCTAATCTCCTTAGTGGAATTTCTTGGAGCTTCGGGATTCCTCTAACCCAGCTCGTTCCCAATTCCATCCGCCTAATGGTTAGTTTCTTTATGATTCTCTCACACTCCGGCGAAGTCCCAACTCAGCCTTTATGGAGGACCTACTACCAAGCAAGAACTCCAAAGACCCTGGGCTTCTTCTATTTCACCGGTCGGTGGCTAAGTTTATAGATGGTACTCCTCATCTCACAAATATTGGAAAAAAGATATTTCTATATCTCTCCTCCCACGCGTTGACTTTCCCACTAGATGGTTAGATGACCTACCTCATCAAGGTCGCCCTCCCAAACCGACCCCTCATCTCGCCCTAGCTCGCGCTTAAACACCGCTCCTTATCATGCTCAACAACGGTCGACTCATGGCCCTTGCTCTATCATTTCCGCTTTGAGTCCCAAAGTAGTGACTTTGCCGGAACCATAGGTACTTTGCATTGGAATTGCTCTATATTCCTCATTCATGTCTTAATTTCTAATGTTTCTTCTTGTACAGAGCAAGCAATGTTGGAGAGGTTGGCTTCCGCAATGGAGCCAGGAAATCCTCTCGCCAGATCCTGCATCCTCGAGGTCGAGCATGTTCCCCGACCGGCAACCCAAGGAAGACCTTCCGCCTCTCATCTCTCAATCGGTCGATCCTACAGACTCCTCTCCTACGGTGACTGACTCAAGACCGGAAGCGCCCCTACTTCCGGCTCTTTGCGCCTCATCATCTCGAGCTCGGCTTTCTATGGTCGATGTCCTCACCCCTACCCCGAAGACTCCTCTTATGATCAATACTCCCGAGCTCAATGCCACTTTGGGTGGAAAATCTCTCGACCCCAATGACGAGCGAGCTCGACTCGGCGATATCCAACTCCGCATCCGTGATGGCTCATTATGCTTCCAAGGTAATATGATTTTACTCAATCTTAAAATTGTTTACAAGATCGACGCTTTTTATTCGGATGATCTTGAATATGAGCCAAGTAGTCCGAGATGCCGGCCGCGGACTAATCGATGCGACCGAGCCGCTGCGTCGCACCAATCGGATATTGGAAACTTCGCAGCAGCGACTCGAAACCTGAGTGACAAACTAGAGGCTGATCTGCGCAACGTTGTGAACCATGTGACCAACCTTAACGCTGACCTCACTGCCTCCCAAGCTGAAACCAAGCGCGTTACAGAGGAGCTGAACAAGACCAAGCAGCAACTTCCTCTTGAAAGGGCTGCAGGCCTTGAACAAGGGAGAGCAGAATGGGCCCTCGAGAAGGAGAAATTCCTAAACTCGGACGAGTATTAGGATAAAATTGCCGAAGCAGCTCTTCCTTACATTGAGCAAGGTATGCTCGTGATGGCGAAGAGGGCTGAAAGCAAAGGTTACGCCCTTGAAGTTCCGGACCTCCCTACTGCCATCAGAGAACTAGCCGCTCTGGAGCCCACCCCTAAGGTCGGACCACCTGCCAGTGATGCTCCCAGCTCTGTCATTCCCTCTGTTACCCCTATCGCTGCACTACCTCTTCAATCTCAAGGTCCCCATACTTTGAGCAGCGATAGTGAAGGAACCCCCGACGGGGCTGATCCCAACGCAGGGGACATCGACGTCCAAGATTATAGCTAGGACATATGAAATGATCTTTCATACATATAATGTAATGAACTTTTCGTATGTAATGAATTTTCGTATATGTACACGGGTTTTAATAATATTTCCTTTTCTGCTCCCTCCATAGTTCATTATATTAATATCACCTTGATATATGCTATTTGCAATTTTTACTGAAGGGTTCTAAGATTGCGAATTTTTCCAATTTATTTCACAAAGGGTCCCCTTTGTTTTTGTAAATAGTGAGTGTCCGAGCTTAGCTCGACCCCCTCGCTTGCCGACAAGAAAATAAGTTTGATGCGAGCTCTTTCGACCCCTTGTTTTGTTTCGAGGACAAAATAATAAGCCGGCTCGAGCTCACTCGACCCCTTGTTTTGCTCGACAAGAAAATAAGGTGTCCGAACTCACTCGGCCCCCTTGTTTTTGTTCGACAAGAAAATAAGTCTAGTCTAAGCTCGACCCCCTTGTTTTGTTTCGAGGACAAAATAATAATTTGGTCGGAGCACTCTACCCCCAGGGGTTTACTTTCGACCCTTGGTTCATTCTCGAGAACTATCCCGAGGACCTAGGGTGGATCAAGCTCAGCTCTACCCCCGGGGTTTACTTTCGACCCTTGGTTCATTCTCGAGAACTATCCCAAGGGACCTAGGGTGGATCAAGATCGACTCTACCCCCGGGGTTTACTTTCGGCCCTGGTTCATTCTCGAGAACTATCCCGAGGGACTGGGGTGGATCGAGCTCGACCTCCGCCCCCGGGGTTTACTTTCGACCCGTGGTTCATTCTCCGAACTATCCCAGGGACTGGGGTGGATCGAGCTTAGCTCTATCCCCGGGGTTTACTTTCGACCCTTGGTTCATTCTCGAGAACTATCCCAGTAGAGATGGCGGTGGGCGGGGATTCCCCATTCCCATGGGAACCGCCGAATGGGGCGGGAATCCCGAAAATTCCCAGGTGGGGGACGGGACGGGATTTTTTCTCCCGTTAGCGGGGACGGGGCGGGGACGGGGATCATATTCCCCGCCCGCGGGGATCCCTTAGTTCGTGTGGTAACCGCTTATTAAATATATAATATAATATATTAAATATATATAATATATTATAAATATATCTAAATTAAATATATAAATAAAAAAATCTTTAATGTATTTTATATAATGATTGCTTTATTAGTCTTTTTTAAATAATTTATATATTTTTAAATATTAAAAAATTATTTTTCTAAAAAAATCAGTTTTTACAAAATAATAAAAAAAAGCGGGAACGGGAATCCCTCATGGGCGGGATCCCACGGGGGACGGGATGGGGGAGTTTTTTCCCCGTTTGTCTCGCGGGGATGGGGACGGGGACGGGGATTCCCCGCGGTCGCGGGGACGGGGATGGGGATTGCCCGCCCCGCCCGCCCGTTGACATCCCCGATCCCAAGGGACTGGGGTGGATCGAGCTCACTCTACCCCCCAGGGTTTACTTTCGACCCTTGGTTCATTCTCAGAACTATCCCAAGGGACCTGGGGTGGATCGAGCTCAGCTCTACCCCCCAGGGTTTACTTTCGACCCTTGGTTCATTCTCAGAACTATCCCAAGGGACTGGGGTGGACCGAGCTCGGCTCTAGCCCGGGGTTTACTTTCGACCCTTGGTTCATTCTCGAGAACTATCCCAAGGGACTGGGGTGGATCGAGCTCACTCTACCCCAGGGTTTACTTTCGACCCTTGGTTCATTCTGGAGAACTATCCCAAGGGACTGGGGTGGATCGAGCTCGGCTCTACCCCCAGGGTTTACTTTCGACCCTTGGTTCATTCTCAGAACTATCCCAAGGGACCTGGGGTGGATCGAGCTCAGCTCTACCCCCCAGGGTTTAATTTGAATCACACAATTCATCCAAAAGCCAATTTATTTATATACAACAGAGTTCCAACCTATTACATGTAGAATTGCTTCAAATTACAAACATTCCAAGGACGAGGAACTTTCTGCCCTCCCATGTCTTCCAACTCATATGCTTCCCCTGCCAGTGCTTTCATTACTTTATAGGGGCCTTCCCAGTTTGCTTCTAACTTTCCTACCGATTTGACAGCATCGGCTCTTCTCAAAACCAGATCTCCCACTTGGAAGTTCCTCCTCTTAACCCTCTTGTCATAAGATGCCTTCATGATTCTCTTACTAGCCTCCATTCTTAGATATGCCTTCCGCTTTTTTCCTCCACTTCGCCCGAGCTTCTTTCATTAGTTCCCGATTTCGAGCTTCTTCAAAAGTTTGTATTCGGTGTGTTTCCATACCAATCTCGTGGGGATAACCGTCACTCCATAAACCAAGCTAAAAGGGGTTTTCCGCTGCTTCCTTCGAAGGGGTGGTCTGCACGACCATAAAACGGATTGTAACTCTTCCACCCAACTTCCTCCACTCTGCGTCTAACCTCGCTTTGATTCCTTAACAGAGTTCTATTTGTCACCTCTACTTGCCCATTTGCCCGGGGATGGGCTACCGCCGTGAAATGTTGCCTGGCCTTCATCCCTTCCAACCATCTCCTAATCTTTCTACCTTGAAATGTGTGCCATTATCGAGACCAAATCCCTAGGCCAACCGTATCTACTAATCACGTTTTTCCATATGAAATCGATCATGTTTTGCTCGCTATCTTAGCCACCTGGGGATTCGCTCCACCCACTTGCTAAAGTAATCCACAACCACTATAAGAAACTTACGCTGACCCGTGGCAACTGGGAAAGGTCCGACGATATCTATACCCCTCTTAGAGAAAGGACATGGTGAACTCATTACTCAGCAGCAAATTTCGGTAGGGTGATGTATCAAGGAACGTGCTTTTGACATTTCTCGCATGTTTTTACTAGGACTTGAGCCTTCTTCCTTGATTTCGGCCAAAAATATCCGGCTGGGTCGTCTTGCTTGCCAGGGCTCTACTTCCCCATGAGCTCCACACGCTCCTTCATGTATTTCCTCGAGTACATATCGACCTCTTCTTCTCGATAAGATCTTAACATAGGTCCTCAAACGTTCTTTTATACGTGAGATCTCCCACAATGCAAAACCTCATCGCCCGAGCTTGAACTCGAGCCTTTACGCTTATCACTAGGCAAACATGTCTTGCTCAAATCGAAAAAGGGCAAACCTCCAATCATCTCCGCTCGTTTATCTCCCATACCTCCATTTCAATCTTGGAGGAGCCTTCAAACAAGATGGTAACTTTCTTGTGCAACAACTCACAGCTGAGCTAGCTATCTTAGCTAGGTGGTCGGCTTTGACATTTTCCTCCCTCAGAATTTGTTCAAGTTTAAAAAAGGCGAAATTTTTTACCATTCTTTCTATTACCGATACATATCTTTTCATTCGATCCTCTTTTATCTCAAACTCCCCAACACTGGTTGGTTACCAAAGATGGAGTCCGAGTATGCTATTAATGACACGATTCCTAAATTCAAAGCCATCTTTAAGCCTCTTACCAACGCCTCGTACTCGGCCTCATTGTTTGAAGCCTTGAACCCAAATTTAACCGCAAACTCCAGGTCTTCCTGGGGGGGTTGGTCAAGACAATCCTCGCTCCACTACCAAAGTAGATGTGGACGACCCATCTACATGTAGCAACCACTCAGCTGCACCTTCTTCTGGCATCATTTCTTGCAAGAAATCAGCTAGAGCTTGACCCTTAATAGAGATCCTTGGTCGACACTCAATGTCAAATTCCCCCATCTCAATAGTCCATTTGATCATCCTCCCCGACACCTCTGGTTTTCCCATGACCCGCCCCTATAGGCAAATTAGTGTATACCACTATCTTATGCGATAAAAAATAAGGCCTTAGTCTCCTGCGATCACCAAGGCCATTACCGCTTTTCTACCTCCAGAATATCCGGACTCGCCCCATGAAGGAGTTTGCTTACGTAGTAAATTGGCAATCGTCGTCCGAGCTCTTCCTTAGCAATACCGCACTAATAACCCGACTCCCTCTGAGATAGGTATAAATATAGGGCCTCTCCCTTTACTGGCTTAGTCAACAATGGTAGTTTAGATAAAAAGATTTTGAGCTCCCCAAAAGCTTCCTCACATTCTCTTGTCCATTCAAATTTCTTTGCCTTTCTCAAGACCTTGAAAAATGGTAGACTTTTTTGGTGATTTGGATATAAACGGTTAAGAGATGCGATCCTCCCCGTGTTCGTTGCACCTTATTAATGCACATGGGGGATACCATATCTTGGACCGCCCTCACCTTTTCTCGGTTTACTTATCCCCTTTCGGTTACCATGTATCCAGGAACTTACCCGACGACCCCGAAAGAACATTTAGCAGGGTTGAGCTTCATCCCGAACTTCCTTAGTATCCCAAAAATTTCATCCGGTCTGTTTGTATGGGTCTCCGCTTGTTTACTCTTTACAAGCATATCATCTACATAGACATCCATATTTCTTCCGAGCTGCTGCTTAAACATCCTATCCATAAGCCTTTGGTACGTAGCCCCTGCATTTTTCAACCCAAATGGCATTACCACGCAATAAAGATGTTCGATGAGCGTTATGAAACACACTTTGTTTTGATCCTCCACAGCCAAGCGGATTTGATGATACCCTTGGTACGCATCCATCATACTCAGAAGTTCGTACCCTGCTGTCGAGTCCACCAACTGATCTATTCTGGGCAATGGGTAATAATCTTTGGGACATGCTTTGTTCAGATCGCGGAAGTCAATGCACATCCTAAAGGTCTCCCCTTTAGGAACTAGGACTGCGTTAGATAACTACTCGGGGAATTGGACTTCCCTGATATGGCCAACTTCTAACAATTTAGCTATTTCACCTTGTACAATCCTATCTTTCTCCGCCCCAAAAGGTCTCTTCTTTTGCTTCATTGGTCGGACCGTTTTATCTACGTTAAGATGATGAGTAACTTGCGTTGGATCTACCCCTTGCAAATCCCCGGCAGACCAGGCGAAGACGTCTATATTTCTCCTTAGGATACCAATCACTTCCGTCAACTCCGGACTTAGTTGGGTTCCTACCTTGGTCGTCTTGCCCAGCTCCCCTGGGATGAGGTCGATATTCATCAGTTCTTCCTCCGGCCTCACACTTAACAGATCTGGCTCTTCTTCTTTCTCCTTTTTTCTTATTTTTATTGGTTGCGTTTCTCTATCCAATTCTGCCACCTTTCTATTAGTTTTCTTCTGTTCTCCTTTCCTAACCGCCTCCACATAGCACTTTCTAGATGCTTGGATGTTTCCCAATACCTCCCCCTCTTTCTCTCCCACAGCAAATTTAAGTTTCATATGATAAGTAGATACAATAGCCTGGAACAAGTTCAAAGCAGGTCTACCTATAATAACATTATAAGCGGAACATGAATCTACAACAAGAAATGTTACCATGCGAGTTTTTTGCAAGGAATAGGTCCCCAGTGATATTGGCAGAGCGACCTGCCCCACCGGCTCGACCATGCCTCCTCCGAACCCGAAAAAGGCAGTTTCCACCGGTTGTATGTCCATTCCCAAGTCCATCTTCAGGTAAGCATCATAAGACATAATATTGACAGAGCTTCCCGTGTCGATCATGACCCGGGCTACTTCAAAGTTTGCCATATTAATAGTTATCACCAAAGCATCGTTATGCGGCATTGACACCCTTTTAAGGTCCCCCGACCCAAAACATACTCGAGATCCTGCCGCCTCGCTCCCTACCTCCATCACACTTCCCTCCAACATCCTAGCATGGGCCTTTCGAGCCCTATTCGAATCCCCATCTGTGGGACCCCCTATTATCATGTGAATTGTGCCCTTAGCCAGTGGGTGATCCTTGGGAGCTACAGTAGCCTTTCCCAGCCCTTTACCCTGATGAGGCTGACCTGACTTAGGTCCTGACCTCGGGTCTCGAGCTGACTCCCGCTTAATCCAGTTCTGTAACCATCCGTTCCGCACCATCCTCTCTATCTCATCCTTAAGATGACGACACTCCTCGGTGGTATGTCCATAATCATTATGGAACTCGCAAAAGAAATTCGACCTAGGTTTATGGGGGATGTTAGAATAATTCCGAGGCCACTTCAACTCCTTATTGTTTGCCATTGCTACCAAAACCTGAGCTCTGGGAGCCACCAGTGGTGTATAACTCCTGGTCTTGATCGCCCTTGCCAAGAGACCAGGCCTGCTGTCTTCCCTATACCTCTTAGGATTAATTTCCCGCGAGCCTTCCCCTTTCTCCCTCTTTCTGTCATTTCCCTCATCTTTCTTACTTTTTTGCGCTTTCTCTAAATTTATATATTTCTCTGCCCTAGCCAAGAGATCATCAAAATCTTTGGCCGACCTCTTAGCTACTGACCTGAAAAAGTCTCCCTCCTGCAACCCCTGGGAGAGAGCACTGGCCAACACTTCCTGAGTAGCTGAGGGAACCTCTAGGGCGGCGGTAGTAAATCGTTTTATGTAGCTACGCAGGGGTTCCGACTCCCCTTGCTTGATATTAAAAAACGTTAGAGGGGTTCTTTGGTGCTTTCTCGAACTGACGAATTGATGTAAGAAAGCCGAACTAAACTCCCCGAACGAGCCTATAGATGCGTGCGGAAGTTGGCTAAACCATTGTTGCGTGGACTTGGATAAGGTAGTGAGAAAAACCCTACACTTGACACCATCAGAATACCTGTGGAGGAGCGCAGAATTCTCGAATCGACACAAATGCTCCCAGGGGTCCGCCGTGCCATCGTATTCGTAACTTAATGCCCTGAAATTATTTGGCAAGTCATCCGCCAACACTATCTCCTTGAATGGTATGCTCTTCCTCACCGGCTCTTTCTCCAATGTATTCCTCAACTCCCTTACCTCTCTCTGTATGCTTCCTACCAACTCAACCACACCACCCTCTCCCTCCGGTCCCCTACCTTCCACAAGTGGGGGTGCCTCCCTCTCTACCCTTTCAACCCCTTCCCTCCTCGCAAATGCTGCTCCCACACAATCTTCGATCAGCGCCCCCAGCTGCTCCCTAGTAAATTGCAATGTTTCATTAGCAAATTCCCCGCCCAGATTTACAGGAGGCAACCTAGCAGCGAGTGGGACAGATCCTAACTCTGAACTACCCAAAATATCCTCCTCTGCTGGACCCATGATTCCTTTGCCCCTATCACCTACCCCACTCATACTCACGTCTTAAAACCCAAATGTTCCCACAGACGGCGCCACTTGATTAGTCCAAGAACGAACTGCTCAAGATCCCTAGCTTGACCTTCTGCTGCCTTCCTGCACAAGACTACCGGAGGACTCCGGCGTTAGCACTCCGACGATCAAGTTAGTAAGGGTTGATTTAAAGATTTACTCAAAGTAAAAGACCAAAAAACTATATTAAAAAAAAGGATCCTTCTATCTCTACCTTCTTCTCTTATTTATAGCTCCATAAGGACCTCTTGAACCACGTGTCTCTTCCCTGGTGGTTCTTCTATCTGGGTGTCAGGTCATATATTCCCGACCTGCTTAATGAGTAACTAAATGTCAAACTGACCTTTGTCCTAGTTACTCTCGGTCCCATCAAGCCGTATGATCATTTAAAGCCCCTCAGGTCTGGCCCAGGATACATTTAATGCGCAACAGGTCTTGCCTAGGATGCATTAAATGCGCAGCAGGTCTTACCTAGGATGCATTAAATGCGTAGTAAGTCTTGCCTTAGATGCATTAAATGCGCGTCAGGTTGGTTCTGACCCCGCCGGCTATGTCCATTCACACCTTTTCCGGAATGGTACTCTCGCCACAACTTTAGTCAGTCATGCTACCTCCCACTATATATATAGCCCTTTTGAACCTCAGTTCTCCCTATATTAGTGTCTTCCAGGTCTGGACAGGAAGGTTTGGCATAGAACAAGATCGATCCTTTTAATCCAGGCTGATGTTGGCATCAGCCAGGTCTGGCCGGGAAGACCTGGACTGATCAAATCACCTAGTCCATCGCCTCACTGGTACCCTATAGGTCTATATGGCTGTCCGGGAATTGGACCGGACCCCAACCTACCTCTACCTTGGCAACTTCCCAGGTTTGGCTGGGATGACCTGGAGTTGGGCCGGATCAGGCCTCTACCCGTCTGGCTGGGATGACCTGGAATGGGCTGGATCAAGCCTCTACCCAGGTCTGGCTGGGATGATCTGGAATTGGTTGGATCAATTATATTACAATATTCGATTTCACATTAAGAACTATCGACATATATTAACTATAATCTACATTCTCTCTTTATTGATCATGCCCAAGTTAGAACATCAGTCAATTATTTGTGAAACTTTGATGAGGGAAAAGTCCCGAAGGCGAAACCCCACATCTATATCAGAGGCCCAAGTTATAAATCGAGGGATATGTACGAGTGACAATCTGTAAGGGTGAGGACCAACGGGCCACGAACCCAACAACAACCCTTACAATATTTCAACAAAAAACTACACCACACGGATTCGAGTCCGCAACGTCAAAATGTTTTCACCCCAATCACCTTGCCACTTACCAACTCGTCTGGGCCCCTGGAGCTTTGTGAAACATTATAGAAAGAGAAGCTCTGTCGTCTCAATTATACAATCTCTCCCCTTGTAAAATGATATATTTCGTCAAAATACCTTGTAAATTGTAATGTCACATTAAACATGGAAAATTAGTAAGGGCAATATTTAAGTATGAGACACTCATGTAGTACGATTTTAGATTCGCAAATACTTGTGTGAAACGAAAAAAGACTGTGAGACCGTGATACTTTTAGTATAAAAAGATATATTTTTTGTGTAAAAAGTGATAAGTATCTAAATACACGTAAATTAGTGTATTTAGATAAAATATCACTTTTTACACTAAAAATATCACCGTTTTACGGTCTCACACCGTCTCACAAGAGACATCTTATAGATTTGGGCAAACTTGGATTAGCATGACGTTTGATGGCAATATGCCATATAATAGTAACGCATTCAAAGTTTAGAAAATACAACCACCTACAATAATAATTACGGTGCAAGTTTAGATTTGGTGGGCTAAGAGCTAATTGATTTTATGTTTGATGATATTCCCATTATTTTATAATTTGGTCCTTACATTGTTATATGTCTACAGATAAAATTTTTGGCGTATGTTGGTTTTGCCTTCACTCATTTTGCTTAGGTTATTATATAAACATACAAGAGTTTGAGGCACAAGAATAGTTCACTGTCTTATAAAGCACTAGAGATATATCATACATTACAATGGAAAAATTAAATCAATGTTTACCAACATAAAAGCTTAATTTTTCCTTATAAAATCAAATTCGTATTGTTTTCTTCTTCTCTAAAAAACTTACACATTGTCCTTTTGTTTATGTTATTATTAAGAGAATACTTAAATTTAAAAAAAAAAAAAGAAAAACTAGTGAAATATCGCGGCTGACATGTTTCTATTGTTGAACCAATTTAATTATTTAATACTAAGTGGATTAAGAACCATTTTTCTCATTAACGCATAAACTAACGAAATATAGACGGAGTCAGAAAACAGTGGCTACAGGGATAAAATTTATTTTTTCTTGAAACTAATAAAAAAATGAGTATTTGTTTATTTTTTTATGAGGGGCAAAATTATATAATTTAATAAATTTATGTAAAAAAAATTATACTCTCACCTATTTAAAAAAAGGTGATATTTTGACATATAACACTACAAGAAAATTTTAGTTTACTGACATAAATGATTTTGTCACTAAATTTTACAGTTACATGCAGAATACCGACAGAATAAAAAAATATTTTTCCCCAAATTATACCGACAAATTACCGACAGGTCACCGATAGTTTTTAAATTTACCGACAGAATTAATGTTGTAGGTATACCAACAGTTTTAGATTCTATAGGTAAATATATATTTACCTACAATAATATTACCTACAACGATTTTACCTATACTTTACAATTATCTTAATATTTACTTACATAAAATATGAGGTAAACTGGTTTTTATTGTAGTATAAAAAATTCTTTAAAGAATGACGTTTTGACATTTCAAGGCTGATTAGAATCCTCCCACCCAAAAAAAAAAATTACCCTTATTACTTCATTTAGTAAATTTGTTTTGTTCCAAAATATCATTTATGATTAATTAAGAGTATATTGGGTACTTTAACACAATCCCTAATATGTGTTTTTTTTTTTCCTTTCTAAAACGTCACTTATTTCAAATAAAATATAATATTAATTATGAAAAAAATTGAAGTTGAAAGGGGCGGCTACCGCTGCCAGCCCCCTTGCTCCTTCTCTCATTCGAGGTGAGATGTCACAATTAATAAAGGTTAGTATCTAATAATTAACCATACAAAGAATTTATTGTTCAAGGTGACAAATGACAATCAATTAAAATTAGCTTGAAAAGAAATCTAAGCAACTTTCCCTCGACAATATTGTTGGTAGTGAAAATGAAACCAAAGTGTGTCATAAATTGCGACCTTGCTGTGGCCGACGGGCTACAATTCAATGCACTAGTTGATAAAATTTGACGAAATTATAAAGTTGGGAATTAAATTATTAAAGCATAATTTGACTTTGGCATTTGGGCATGAATCACAATTTACAACACTGGATATTTTTCAATTCAACATAACAATAAACCAAATTTGACTTTGGCATTTGGGCATGGATCACATTCACAACACTAAGTTTTTTCCTTTTTACAGTAAAAGTGTGTATAAGATGGACAAATCTTGGCCATATTATATTATATATTTAAAACAAGGATATACTAATGAAAATAGCACAAAGATTAAAGTTGTTTTTTCCCTTAACCACAACTAACATTCATAAAACCTTTGTGATTATTGCACTTCTATTTTCCCATCCATAGTGTTTTCAAAAATATGTCCATATTCGTCGTTCAAAAGCATATAACAAATATATCATATGGTACGTGTTTTGTCCAACGTCTTCTTTGCGAAGTTTTGATTTTACGGACCAGTTAGATCTATTTAGATTTAAAATTTTTCTTTTATATATGTCTAGATTTATAGTTCTGTATGACTTGCAATTATTTTTCACATGTTTGTAATTAGTTGCAATTTTTTTATGAATTAAATTCATTTGATTCTAACTAAAAAAGCACGTGACAAATATATCAAATCTTTCTATTCATCATGTAAATATATTTCCAAAATTAATCTAAATTCAAGTACCTTGTAACTCTGTATTCAGTGGCGGACGCAGAACTCCGGCTTGGGGGGGCCGAAAAACGGACCGAGCTTATAAATTTAAACTATGCAATTTTTTCTTTCATATACTAACCATAATTAATGGCTTTTTATATTGTAAAAGACAACTATTTGAAGTTTTTATCAATTTTTTGGGGGAAATTGTAAATTAATTCATTTATTTTACTTTTTAAAAAATAATTTGTAAAACTTTTTTTTTTTTTTGGGGTGGGGGAATTTTTTGGAAAATTTTTGGGGAGGCAATTGTAAATTAATTTATTTATTTACCTTTTAAAAAATAATTTGTAAAACTTTGGGGGCGGATTTTGGATTGGTGGGGCCACAAAGGGGCTTTTATAAAGAGTCCCCAGCTGTTTCCCTTAAGTCATTCAGGGCTGGGCCATATAGAAGAGAAGCAGCAAGGCCCAGGCATCCATGCTCACGCCCACGCTCTAATACGCACGCACAAAACTAAAAGAACTGTCCATAGCTCGGGACATAAAAGAGGGGCACCTTCTCCTTTGCCAACTCAAGCAGGTCCGCCATTGTGCTTACTAGTTACTAGGGCTGGCAAATCGTTCATGCCGGCAGTGGCGGACGCAGGATTCCGGCTTTGGGGGGGCAAAAAATGGACGGAGTTCATATATATAAACTATGAGAAAAAAAATTTGGGGGTAATTGTAAAACACAACTATTTGAAATTTTTTTATCAAAGTTTTGGGGGGGCAATTGTAAAAAAAATTCTTTATTTTAGCTATAAAAAATAATTTAAAAATATTTTTGGGGGAAAAAAATAATTTTGGAAAATTTTGGGGGGGCAGCAGCCCCCCCTTGTCCCCCTTCCGTCCGCCACTGCATGCTGGGCTATTATCGGACCGACACGATAACGACACGACACGATAAGCCCAAACACAAACACGACACGATAAGTTTAACGGGCCTGAAATTTAAGCCTGAACACGACACGTTAAAAGCACGAAAAACACGGCACGACACGATAAGCACGATAAGAAAAATTGTCAAATTTATTTAGGCGAACCCGTTAGGCCCGTTAACAAATAAAACTTATGATTTTTTTAATATTCTTTATATTTAATACCTAAAACATATATTCTAATAAAATTTTAATAAAAATAGTCAAATAAAAATAATCAATTATTATTAAATTACCCATATAAACAATTAATTATTAATAATTAAAAAATCATCGTGCCTTATCGTGCTTTATCGTGTTTATCATGTCAGCCCTATAACAACCCGATTTTTATCGTGCCTCATCGTGCCAGTCCGATAACGGCTTGAACCCGATAAGCCTTAGCCCAAACCCTATAATTTCGTGTCGTGTTCGTGTCGGTCAATCGTGTCGTGCCTCAAATTGCCACCTCTACTAGTTACTTGAAGTCTAAGGGTGTGCATTGGGGTCAAATATTTTCGATATTGACTCGATTCGATTAGGTAAAACTTGGCCGAATTAGATAATTTTACGATAAAATTAAGGTCAGTAACTCAAAACAAGACTATTAAGATTTTTGATTGATTATCGCGTAATATAAGGATAATACAAATGGATACCCAAAACAAATAAAAACAATAAATGTCTAAACTACCAAAGCCCACATTCAGTTCAGCTCCCACTCTTGGGCTTCAACCCATGCCCCAACCCTCATATTTGTACGGTGGAAATTCGATCTATTATTTGAGTTTCAATTATTGAAAGAAGCAATTTTTTCTGGGCTAGAAAATCGTGGCCCAGCCTAATCCAAACTCCAGGTGGGACTGCATTTTGCCACCTGTAGCAGTTTCATCTGGGACTGTGGGACTGAAAAAACTGAATGTTTATTAAAATGCAAGGCCTTCAATTGACATTTAAGTGACATATTGGAACCTGTTTTGAAAGAACTCGTAAATTATAGGGGCTAAATCAAAAGTTTCCCCCAAAAAATTTCCATCGTAAGTATCGCCACGCTCCCACTCTTGTATTTATATGCACACCTGAAACTTTTCATTGTTACAGAGAGAGAGATATAAATATATATATAGAGAGAGAGAAGTGAGAGAGAGAAAGAAGAAGAAGAAAGGATACGGCGGAGCTCCAGCACTGACGGTGGTTGTGTGTTGGGCCGAAACCCTCACGTTTTCTCCGTGAAATTGAAGGTGGTTGGATAAATGTTTCTTTCCTTGCATGCATGTCTAAATTATTGATTGTGGATGACTGTATTGTGATTTTTGCTTGCGGATCTTAGTTGCATGTTATTGATGTGATGATAAAAGTTGATTTTCTGTTTCGATTGGTGTTTTTTTGCTGAAAATTTGGGGCTAAATCTGTTGTCTTCTTGACAGGGTTGACAATGGGAGTGGTGCATGTGTGTGTTGGACTGTGATCCGTACTCAGCTGTGGAAGGCTGTGTTAATCCATTTTTGTGAAAGGTTTTTTCGGTTTCTGCTTGCGGATTACGCGTTTGGTTTTGGGTTTTTGAATTTATTGTGTATTTCTTTTGAGTGAATGTCATGCAGATTTCTGGAACATTTTTTATTGGCTTTAATTGCATTAAATGGCTTTATGGGAAATTTCAATTTGGGTTTTTCAAACTGATTTGTGCCATTGATCTAAGTTTAATAAATTAAAATTTTGGAGAAAATTATTTGCTTCGCCTTTTATATATATAAATCAGAGTGATAATTTTTTTTTTAAATTGAACTAAAAAGAAAAATGTAATGTATGATATAGTTAATTGGAGGCTTGGGATGTATATTAATTATTATGATCTTTATCTTAATAGAACAACATATTCACTTTCTAATGCCACCAAATTGAATTAATATTCGATATATTCTTTTTTAAGGGCCATTTAATTGAAACAATAATTACAATATCATTACTTCCATGTCATACCATGTGATATTATTCATGCAGGTAATATCTTTTACATGCTGTGTTTGTAATTATTGTTATACAGATGTTACATACTATGTACTTTGGTTCCTTTTTCTTTTGGGATATACATTATGTACTTTGTTAGATGCTGAATTAATGTTTAAAGAAATATTTTCTAAGCTGGTATTCTTCAGCTATGTATGTGGAATGTTTCTACTTTTATTTTCAGCTGTTAATTGATACAAAAAATGCAATGTTATTTTCAAAGTTGTGATAGCATTTCTGTGTTATATTGTATTAGATCTTCAGTGCTTAATTTCCCTAATTGGACAATTTGGACTCCATAGCAATGTGTGCATGTTTTTTGTTTGAGTACCTCAACTGAAAAATGAATGAAATGGCCATGACTGTTCTGCAACATTGTAATGGAATTGGAATAGTGGTCTTTGTGGCGGTTACTGCAACCATTCCTGCATACTGTCGAACGCAGTAGTGATTATCGATCTTTAGTTTCGATTGTAATGTTTTTAGTGTTACAAAAGTATTATTAGTAAGTGTTGTGATAGCAACTGTGATGATTTAGAAAGTTGATATCATATGATCAGGTTAACCTTACCAAGACTTGGGAAGAGATCCATCAAAGCTCGAGCATGGACTTTCGATGGGGTGCATATGGAGGTGAGTGCCAATTTCTCTTTGCTGGAATTATATATGATGTACATATGCTTTTTCAGAACAGGAGAAATACGTGTAACAAATAATGTTCTTCAAGTTGGTTTTTCTTGTTGTTTTCCATGTTCCGTATTGTTACTGTCACTTCAAAGCATGCTTTGCAAATTTCAAACATCTCTGTTTTTCCTTTTCTTTCTAATTGCCATTTTACTTACTTTTATATATTGACCTCACTAAATTACATACTAATACTAATACTTCAAATGCCTTTTCTCTGCAGACTTGGGTGTTTCAGCAATAGAGGATTGACTTGCCTCTGGACTCTACTTTTAACCTTGCAACTCCACTTTAGGATTCGGAAATGTTGCATCTCGACTTTACTAAAGTTGGTCTGCTTTCTTGTGGAAACAAAATATGGTACTTTGGGAGATGGGACTTGGAATTAGGTATGATGCCAGAGCCTACTCCGAATATAGGGATTTGAAAACAGATTTTTGATTTGGATATCTTGAGCTGGAATTGTTAGCTCAATTTAATGAATCTAGTACTTTTAGACCATTACTGTTTTACCCAGAACTATCCTATCAATGCCTGCTTAAAGTGAACTTGTTTGTTTGGTCATGTTCAGGTAAAGACTCACTTAGGATTCGCTCTCAGGGCGTGACGGACTTTATGCAAGTCGGAATAAATTCCTCAAACTGTGGGTTGATATAATACATTTTGGAGCTAAATTAATGATTTTGGTTGCTAATACATGTTGAGAAACAATGGGTTTAATACTTTAATTCCATGTACTATTATATTGGTAAATAAACTGCCCAATTGTTTGTAGCGTATCATCACTTCCTAAGTTCTTTTATAGACATAGTGTTATGAATATATGTATTTAATTTAGAAACAACTAATGCTCTATGGGCTAACTGAAACTTGAATAATGAAGTTTATCGGACTTAGTGAGCATCAGAATATGTTTGCATGTAAGCTCATACATTCAATAACCGTTGATTATCGTTCTTGATACTGCTGATTTGATCATACTTGCATTCTAAATTTCCTCATTCAGTTCCACTCAATTTAGAGTAATGTTCCTTGAATTTTTTCAACTGTTTGGTCAAGATGCTCAATAATATTCACAAACATATACATTTCGGAACTTACGTTTTTAACAATTACCTAAAAGAAAGAAGCATATTTGAGTGTCTAAAGAAAGAATGGATTTTGGAAAATTAATAAGTGGTATATAAGGAATAATTTAATTTTTTTTAGTATTCATAGTCATTAATTAGGCATGAAAAAACCTGAAAAACTGGCAACCTGTACACTATATAGTTTTCGTTTCACACTGCATAATAGTGCACAGCATAACTTAAAGCCTTCCGACGTATCTCCGCAAAGTGCATCTAAATGTCTGATTTTCTGTTATGTGACCATGATCAAATATTATGTGTATAATACAGATATATAGAGAGAAGGCTTTAGTAGAAAGTGACTAACCTATGCGTCATACAGTCTCTAGAGGTTGGAATAAATTTTTAAGATTTTCATGACCCTTATCTGTGGAGAACTCAAATGTTCTGTTTATCTCATCCTTCTCTATGCTTTGGAAGGAGAATCGCTTTTGTTAAATGCGTAAGCTTTTATTTTTAGTGTGACACTGTTTAGTATTTTCCTCTCTTCTTATAGTTTTTTCCTCTATTCTTCTGCAGATGCTTGGGATATATGGATTCTGTATTTTTTTCAGGTTCATGGACCGAATGCTTGGGAAACAGTTATTGGGGAGTCAAGAATGTCATATAAGATTTAGTTGTCGCTAACAAAGCCAGATCTATATGGAACTTCCTTAACGATAATCACATTTATTTTAATTACAATCTGGCATTGCTGTACAGTTATACGATACATTATAAAGAAAATAAAAAAGTAAAAAACTCCTTCCACCTATGTATTAGGGAGACATTAGAGCCCATAGGTCTCGACAGACCTCCCTCGTCATTGTGTTATCATCTTTAGTTGGGTACGAAAGTTCCGACGTACCCAAATCCGATGATGAAGAAAGCCCCTGCCTGTAGTAATAGGTAAATGAAGAAGTGGTTGTATCCAAATAGCATATTGTATATCGCGCAATGTAGCAAGTACATCCCTACCATGAGTTCCAAGATGTGAATTCTGTTCATAACACGAACTTGCTTAATTTAGTGCTGGCAATGACTGAATCCATCATGGATGATTCTCTTATATGGTAAGCTTAATGTGTTGTAATAAAAAGGTTATATTCCTTCATAGGAAACGAAATAGATTTATGTTGTGCATTTGGGCCTATATTACCTTTCTCTGATGCGTGATCGTGGTCTCTTGGATGCTTTTGCATTGTACTTTTGCTTCATTGCGTTTCCTAACTTTTCAGTCACAACCCATTCATTAACTCGGTTGGCTTCAAGGAGTCCTATTATTGTTGCCTTTGATCTATGTAGAGACATGACATTTTCAAACAGTATCCAGAACACGAGAAGATGCATAGACCTGCGATAAAGTAAGTTCGAACTCCAAATAATCAATTTCATAATGGGATTACGAGAAATTGGATAATAAGAATTTTTATTTTGCTTAGCTGGATCTTCGTACCTTAGAGTCGAAGCTGCATTCAGAATGGTGATGCTTGCTGGAAGATAAATAGCTAGCGGTCTTGGGAGATGGACTTCAGGAACTAATATTGTTGCTGGGATTATGATGCAGTAAAAGAAAAAGGTAACCCAATGTGCAATTATCTTCCTTACAAAGAAGAATGCATAGATTACATGCCATTTCTTCCAGATTGACACACGCTGCATTAGATAAGAAAGGAACTATGTGAATTTTCATGGTAAGTTCAAAGTTCGAACTTCAAAATCGCGGCACTAGTTTGTCATGACATATGAAGGAAACAAAACCATGGATTTATTACCTCGCAGACAATAATTTCTTTGAACATTTTCCTGAAGAGATTAGCAGGCCCACATGACCAGCGCGCTGTTGATATCTGTATGCCTTAAATGTACTTGGTAGTTCATTTTTGACCTGATGTGAGGTGATGGTGTTTAATTATCTGAAGTTTTTGTCATAACCGTAATTAGTGTATGTGAGCAACCAGTTTGAAAACTCACTGCTAGGTCGCCCACAAAGAGGAATTTCCAGCCCTTGAGGCTAGCCCGGACTGCAAGGTCCATGTCCTCCACTGTCGTTCTATCTTTCCATCCACCAGCATCATTCAGTGCTCTAATCCGCCAAACTCCAGCGGTCCCTAAAATTCATGTCAAGTATCATAATCGTGTTACTCATTGTTTCTTTCTAGAAAAAAGTTCATTAGACTAAAATATGAGTTGTTGAAAACCATTGAAGCCAAAGAATTGGCACGTTGAGGAGCCCACTTCTTGCTCAACACTAAAGTGATATTCTAGTGACATCTCTTGGAGACGAGTCATTAAACATTCATCAGCATTAACTGCAAGACCAAATTGTCATTAGTTCCTTGAAAGCAAGTTCTTAAACCATGTGAAGCTGTGATAAGAAGCATCCCTCTTTATACTTTCCTACATTTGTAGTTTATTCCAAAAGTTAACCCCACCATCCACCTTCTTTCATTAGACACTTCTTTTATGACATTAACATCTTCCAATATTTGATCTAAGCTTCTAATGTTTTATAAATTAACTAATTCTGGTTTTGGGGGCCTTTCAACTTCAACAGTAGTATAAGGTGGAGGAGACCTTACCAAATTTCCACCTTGCCTGAACTAAGGCCAACTCTGGGTTTTCAAGTAGGTAAGGGATAGTCCTCCAGAGAAAATCTTTTTCTGGCTGAAAATCAGCATCAAAGATGACAACAAATTCACAATCTTCGACGTAATGCTTCTTTAGACCTTCTCGGAGGGCACCGGCCTTGTATCCATTTCTGTTGTTCCTTGTCTCATACTTGACATTCACACCTTTCCCTATCCATTTTTGGCATTCTAATTCCACCAATGTCTGCAAATAAATTATGTAGAATCATTTATACAGTCATATATATCTTAGACTAAAGCTAAAATAATTATTGGAGATGAAAGGATACCCTTAATGCTTCATTGGTGGAGTCATCAAGAACCTGCACGATAAGCCTATCCGATGGCCACAATAGCCCACATACAGCTCCAATGGAGAGCTTATAAACCTAAGGCAACAAGAAGATTTTGGATCAGTTCCTACTACGAGAGTTCAGATCTTAAGAGGTTTTTGTTTTATACTCTTTACTATTTGAACCTCTCAATTGATTAAGCATAAGTTCTATGAATTATTCCATAGTTCCCAAATAAGTTTGATCATGTTACTATTTCACTGTAGAATTGGGCAATAACACCGCTAGAGCCTTTAGAATGCTTATCTTCTAGACCCATTTCAGTATTTAATTTTAGGCCATTTGTATTGAGAATAATTTATAGCAGAGGGAGAACTTAGATTATAATTGTTATCAGTTCCTTATATGACTAGTACTCTAATTTGCACTATTACTATATGAAAATCAGCAAACTGGAATCACAATTTGTTAAATTTGCATATTGTGTGTCTTGTGAAGTCGACACTATGGTCCAAATTTTGATCACATAGGTCACAACTGAATTATTTTGTGTCAACAAAGTACTCATATGAACAATTGTGATTCACTTAGACATGAATACAAGTTATTAGACATTTTTCTTTTGCTAACAAAAACTGATGAATGAAAACATGTGACGAGGCAAATTTGTTTTCTATTTTCCAAAGTAAAATTTACTTTAGCCTTGTTCATCCTTCGTAGATATGGAGAAAGAACTTTGACCATTTTCTGAAAAATAAATAAATTTAGTTCAACCTTGCTCGTTTTATCAGATAATGGAAAAGGAACTCTAACCTATTTTTAGCATGATACTTAGAAAAAAATAAAATTTTATATGCAAATGGTGTATGACCTAAGATCCAACATTAAAAGTGCATATATATTCATAATTTTGATTTTGACTGCATTAGATAAAGAATCAAACAGCACCCTAATTACTTTTTATGTCAGGCACTTATTGGCATTAATATCAGTATCCATATTCTTGTTTCTGAATGTTTGACTTGCTCTTGGTAATACATGTCTGTAGACACATGGATGTGTGCTCCGATTGATGTAAATATCTTTCTACTAATTAGTAAAAATTTACTTAGTGTCGATAATGATTTTCTATTTTGAGTATAAAATTATTATCCAGTTATATACATTTCCAGCAAATGTTAAATATGCTTTAGATGCACAATGAATGAGTACATTACTGACAATAGTTCAGTGTTTTACCTCTTTTTCGTTAAACATTGGGATTTGAACCAACAATGTTGGGTAGTTCTTGTTCTTCTCTAGGTCTTCTTTTATGGCGTCTAGTCGGTACTTGGTGTATCTTTTCTTCCCCAGGCATTTGACACAGAGAATCACAATGGCCATGTAAACCCTTTCAATGAAAAGCATAATAGACATGCCTAAACATATATAAACTGCAATGCGTAAAAGAGGGACAATAATTGGAACTCGTATACAATCCCAAGCATGACTGAGGCTTCTCACTGGATCATAGGTCTCATATACCTCTGGCTCATGAAAAACTATGTTTCTCATTGTGAAGGATTGGTTTTATGATGTAAACGGAAGAAAGAACTGAATCAAGAGTCAAAGAGTGACTGATAACTTTGCGAATAAGGAAAATGAGGGAAATGTGTGAATGATAAAAGCTTTTGTGATGCTTTTGGCAATTCAAGATTTTGATTTAAATAGGCACAGGGAAACACAGAGGCATAGGTGAGGACACATTTAGGGCTTAGGTGGAGAAATGCAGAACAAGAAGTAGTCTACTAAAATAAAATTCCTAGGTGTGAGAGACACACGGTGTGCATGCAAGTGAAGTTGCTGCAACGTAGCATTTGCTTAGCTGGATTTCTGTCTTCTCCTGCTGAAATTGCGGTTGAAGAGTTAAAGTCGGATCATCTAGATTAAATGTCTTCCCATCTTTTATTAATTAGTGGGCTACGTCATTATGGTTGAGTGGTAGAGATAGAGGTCAGCCATGATGTGCATTTTGGATTCATCTTTTAATGCCTTTGAGATGCAATTCTCCTTATTTTTTGCACTAATGAAGTTGCTTGTCTAACTTGGATTTTTATTTGGTTCATATACCACCATAGTTGGATTAACTTAAGTCCAATGATTTAGTGATGTACTTTCGTCATTGAGATTTATTAGCAAGTCTATACCTCAGTACTCATATATGAAAGGATAAAGAAGCAAAAGAAAATGTGAAGAAAACGCCCTCCAGATTTTAATATGATCTAATGTTTAAATTCTAATATACAAATTATAGGGATTTTTACAGTTTGTAATAGTTACCAAAACCATGGTTACACTAATGTAGAAGAGGAATGCATGTACACGTCATAAAGTCAGAAGAAACGTAAGAAACGTGTTTAGTTTTGGAATTTTATGAACATGTTTAAACATGTTTAGAATGCATCCAAGTTGAATGTCGTCATTGACGCCGAATTGCCTCATCTATTGTGTCAGTTTCTTCATGTGGTCAGTTTGCTGAGCAATTTTTTTTTAATACATAAAAAGATGAATGTCTTTACTTGCATGCATACAAATAATTTTTGGGTCTATTTCTCTAAGAAGGTGATGAAATAACAAGCTTATAACTTATAAGCTCATTTTTAATGTATGAGGAAAGATCGAGTTTGATGGGTAGAAATAATATGAACCAAAAAGTTCGATATTTAATTTAGTTGATGTTATGCTAATTTTCATTTATTTTGAAAGTTAATGCCTTGTATTGGTTAAGCAAATTACTTCTTGGATTTTAGTAATTTATCCCTCTTAGGCGTGAAATGAATACATTCGTGCCCATGTGTAAGTGCTCCGTACACATCTTACATAGTTCAGAGTTGATGTAAAAGGAACTAATGAAGTAGGGTTTAGAGACTTAAAAACTCCAAGAAAATAATTGTTTGGGGGGGACCGAAATGAAATCACGTGCACCGATTAAATGTAGGAACGACTTTGTAATTACAACCTCTTAAGAATTTCACCTGGACACTATGAAATTGATTGCTTAGCCCCTCTTCATTTCATGCATAACTTATCTACACGAATGAGATGAAGAGAGATTGATCCTGAGGTTTTAATTTGCTTGCTAGGTTCTCTTAAATTATGTCTATTATTTTTTATATGGTAGTTAAAAGATCACAATTAGGAAAGCAGCCTTGTAAGATAGGGAAAATAGGTTTAGTTTTGCTATGATACCTGAGAAAACAACATAGGCAATATGAAATTGTTTTAGCTTCTCAATTTAGTATCAGATTGCTATATGATTGGTTCCTTAATTTAAGCAGACCATTATTATTGCAGCACTTAACTTCGAAGATCTATTTTTCTCACTTTCTGTGATTTTGGTTTTTAATGTCAGATATGATCTGATTTCATTTTCCTAAAATAGTCGTGCTCATAGGTCTTCCTTGTCCTTGTGTGCTCTTGTATAATTTTACTTTCTTGCAGTTTGACTTTATGTAGGTATATTGAGGCCATAACTACACCTATATGTTTTTGTTGAGCCTTTGGCTAGTTATGTTAATTAAATATTGCATACATCTCATTTCATTGTTTTGCACTAAATTTAAGCATTTGGTTCTGAAAACAGGACCAATATCTTGGAGCTTATTGTGGGTATGTATGTGCTGCATTGTGCGATTTACAATATGCTACTTTGGTTTCACACCACTTCTTCATTTATGTGTTGCTGCATGTATGAGTTTTCTTTAATTCGGACCAAGAGAGCAACATGCAGGGGAGAGGTTATGAGAATTATGGGTTGTAGTAAATAGTAGTTTTTGACATGACCTATTTATATAATGGAAACCAAACATATAGGGATTAGGGAAATAACTAAATCATGACTGAGTTTGCTAACCATTAACTCATTTATTGTGGTGCACATTAAACCACCAGAAAGTGGTTAATTGCACCACAATATTACTTAATACAATCTATAAGTGAAGTGAAGTTAAATAGGTTACTATTGAGTATTTTAGCTAGTTGTCTGGCATTGATGTTCATGTTTGGGAAATGATGCTGCCATGATTCGTAAATTGGCAGTATAATGCCCAACTGAATTGAGGCCAATTAGGCGTAATTAAACAAGTTGTTTGAACTTGGAACTATATGACATTCTTGAAACTCTCCAATACCCAACATGAAGTTCAGATTCTGAGGATGTACAAAATAAGGCACATTGCAGAAACTCTCAGGAGCAACTGTAAGTGTTTTTAATTTATTCTTGTTTTTTCTTTTTATCTGGTGGATACTTACTTAATTTAACAAGTTATTGAAATATATTCACGATCTTTGCTAAGTATTTGATTCATCTGAGGTCGAGCTTACAAGGGATTTACACACATTTAGCGACATGCAGATCTCTCTTGAAGCAACTAGTAAGTCTCCTCATTATTTGATAGAATAATGATATATGCTTTACCAATACTGCTATATTTTGCATTCACATTTTCTGCAGGTACACAATTCTTCTTGTATGAAGGACAAAGGATAATCAAAGATATATTTTGACCCCATATGATTAGCATTAACTCATCCCTGGATTAGGCAGCCTGAGGATCAATGAAGAATAAAGGTCTGCTTGGCTTGAACATTTTGGCAAATCATGCCTATTTATGTGCAGTAGGCAGCCTGCTATGGGACACCAAGGTCCCGGGTTCAAAACCTACCAGTTGCAATTACTCCTGATGTCTCCCAGGGCCAGGCGTTGGGGCGCGCGTGTTTATCCCCGAGTTTGGTCGCTGTGGCCTGGGTGGGCCCAAAGCACCCTGCACAGTGAGTTCTCGGTTATCAAAAAAAAAAGTGTATTTTCTTTAGTGCGATTAGAGAAATCAATTTGTTAATTTTGGCAGCGCTCATATAAATTGTTTCATTATGGTATTTTTGTGTCTTTTTTTGTAGGCACATCTAATTGGAGTCGACCTAAGTGAGATGCATGTACTTTGGTTCGCCCCCAGAAATGGATACCCAGGAAGCTACTTGGCAAAAAATTGCATGGTTCTCAACTACGAAAAAGACCGAGAGGGGGCCCAGAAGCCCCCAAACCAAGAACGGAAACGGAAGCCTTTCGACTCACTTCCCATTCTCTCTTAAATAAAGAAAGAGCCCTGGGCCAGTCGGCCAGGTCTTTCCCTGTTGTTCTGTTCCCGCGCGTCTTTGTATATAATGAGGATGATGTTGTAGTTTTTTAATTGTGATGTCAACCTGAAGAACTATCATAATAGCTTTTGTGTTGCTGAGGAATGTATTGATAAATTATGGAAGTGTTGTGAAGCAAAGTACAACGATTTTTTCTTTTTTTTTTGACAAACAAAGTAGCAATTTTATTAATAAGAAACATCCTCCAAAAGAAGATTTACAATGCAAGGGGGTGGATCGTTCCACACAACTAAATTATCAAAAGAAAAAGATTCTTTTGCTAATTTATGAGCAACCATATTGCCTCCACGTCGAGTGAATTCAATGAGAAGGCCTGGTTCACCTTGCAACGATTTTTTCTTCTGCAAATGGTTTTGTGGAATGCCAGAAAACTGTTAAATTTATTTAGCATAATTTTTGGTTGTATCCAACAATTCAGGCTATGTTTTTTTTAATAAGTTGGGAGTAGTGGTTGTAGGGGAGGATAAAAATTTCAAAAAACTGAAAGATACCGGACAATGTTTGCCAACCTTTCCCTCTAAAAAAGTTGGATAGAAGTTTTAATACCACTTTAAGGGAGTGTTTGCAAACACTAAAAATAAGTGTTTTTTAGTTTTTTGCTTAAAAAAAAGTAGTTTTTAGTGTTTGCATATACCAATTTCTGCTTCTAATTCTACTTAATTTAATCAGAATCTAAAAGCATGGAGAGGGGTGCTTTAAATTCTGCTTTTGTTTCTAGTTTGAATTTTACAAATAAATAAATACTTTTACTACTTTTTCACCAAACACTCTCAACTTCTTATTCTCAACTTTTAATTCTATTTTCAAACACTACCAGCTTCTGATTCTCAACTACTTCTACTTCTACTTCTACTATAATAAATCACTTCTTCTAAAAACAGAAGTTTTTGCAAAAACTCCCTAAATATGGAAGAAAAATTGCCTTCAAAATAACACTACTACATTTTAGCCAATACAACACCAGAAAGCTTAATTGACAGTAAAATTCTGGTCTTAACCAAGATTTATCCATAAAATTATTTTTACAACACAACTTCTTGTTAAAGAAGACTCAATTTTGATTTCTATAATAATAACACCTTTATACAACACATCAAATTGTTAAAAAAAATGCTAAATTATGTGGAAATTGTACAAGCTTATTTCTATAATACAAACAAACACATTTCTGAAAAAGCTATCAAAAACATTTCTAAAAAGAAAGGAAAAAAACTCATTTCTGCAAATAAAGAATCCACTGTTTCTACAATTTCGCAACAAAAAAGGCCCCAAACTCCGTCAAAATAATTGAAACCATTTCTACAAAATTAAAATGCCTAAATCTCGAAAATTTAAAAGGCCCAACATCTACCCAACACCTCTAAAGCCCAAACCAAATATGAAACTTTGGCCTCCCAAAATAGATAACCCAGCTAGGTTAACATCGATAAATTGGGCCGATGCTACCCAAGTAAATTGTGGCCCAGCCCAACTCCTAACCACGCTGTGTTAACTGTTAACATTCCCCATTAATCGAGTAAACTCACTACGGAGGCTATGTTCTAAACCTTTCTGCGATAACTCTCTAATACTCTGGTTTTGGAAGCTTAAGCTAAAAAATGGCTATGTTCTTCAAAAAGCTGGCGGAGGCTGCGGCGATCTCTTTCGGTGGCCAAACAAAGTCCGGCTCACGCATCCGATTTGGAGCTCTTGCCGCCATTTCTGGTGGAATCTCGTCGTATTACTTCCTTTCCTCCCCGAATTTGGTAATTTCTAATCCGATTTTGTAATGTAGGGTAACGAATTATGCTTTACTAGTAAGTTTCATCCGCAGGTATATGATAAAATCAGAGTAATTGAGGATTACTCGTTCCTTTGAATAGTATGAAAATGTGTTTTGCTTCTTTTGGACAGTGTGTTTAGTGTACACTTAGGCTTCATATTCATTTTTTTCCATCTCCTCCCCTGCTGTCGAAACAGTATATGTTTCAAGGAGCTTGATGATGAAAACTTTTGTTTGATTGCTGCTTGTTATCTTTCGTCTCCACTACTCCAAGACTTGTTATGAATAACTCAGTTCAGGATACAAGAATCTGCAATGACACAAACTCGTGTCAACTTATTGCATATTCTGAACATATGAGGCATTGTACTCTCCTATTCCGATTTCCGAGGTCCTAGTTGATCTTTTGGAAATTGGGTAATGCACTACAGTCTACAGAACTGGCAATTGGAGTCAATTGTTCAGTGTTATCAGTGATGGTATTTCACATATTAAAAGTTTATATATATCTGGCAGTTCTTCACCACATTAACTTTTCAGATTTTTAGAACTTATATGTTCAGTAGCTTTAGAGGAAGAGTAGCTGATTGATAAGAAAATATGATTCTGCAAGTCTGAAACCACGAATGCACCAATCACTTCTTGAAAATATTTCCATCATTCTCAATAAAATCCTCTATTTACGGAAAATCATTCGAGTTTTCCATGAGCTCAGTTTTACTGTTTTAATAGTTGTTCTGTGTATGACAAGTAATCGTTTTGGGATTATGTGGCGTTGCAGCTTTCCTACTATTGGACACATATTTTTTTCATGCGAAACCATAACTATTTTATAAAACTGGTGCAACTGAAAGAGAGGTTTCTTTCACTCCTCTCTTTCTGTCTATGTCGGCTTTGTCTTTTTGTGTTTTTTTTTGGTCCACTAGACCCATCCAAAATGTGAATGTAAAACTGAGAGGTTGGATCAATTAATTTGAAGAAAAATAGGTTCTTGTGGATAGAAAGTGGGTTGTCATAAAAGCAAAATCCTATGGTGGTGCTAGCGAATATAAATAAAAGCCAAATCCTATGGTGGTGCTAGTGAATATATATAAAAGCCAAATAGGGGAAGTCAGATTATTAACCTAACCCATTTCTGGCCTGATGAATTTTAGCACATTCGAACTCAGTGCTCATTGCTCACTACCATGGTTCTTGGTTTTGATGCCCTTTTTAGAATACACTAAAGGTGTGGCTTCTGCAAATCTTTTGACCTTGTGATGGTTTTTTCCAAATTATTATTTTTTTGCTTAACTAATAGTAGCACGACTACCTTCTTGTTAAAGAGACATTTATTGATTTTACATAGTGTCTGTAATTGATTGCAAGTCTTCTTTTTTGATTAATAATACGTGCAATTGCAATTCATTATTTTTCTATACTTTTGCAGTTTAACCATGTATATAAATATTTGATGTTGTTCATACACATTTTACAGTAAAATGACCTTATAATTTTTAACTCAGGTTTATTTAGATAATCTCAATGAAGATGCTACACCAAAAGTTGGTATGTTTTTTTTTTCCTCCATGTATCTATTAACTAATGTGATCTTGGGTTTGGTCACAATAATTTCTTTCAGTTTCAGTTATTTCTTTTTCATCTCATCACATTACATTCTCTAATAGTTTTTTATAGTTTCCATCCCTTAGAATAAGACACAACTAAAAGAGTGTCGATCATAATTTACCAGAATAGTGATATTTTACCTAGTGTTTGGGCTTAAAACTGTTCTCAGAACCCAAATCATATAACTAGGAGTTATTTAATATGAAGTAAGCCACTCGATTTTTTCAATTTTTAACTTCAGCAAAAAAATTGTTAATACATTGTGAAAGTATCTGGGATTTAAAACAAAAAGAAAAAAAAAGTGAGGAGAACATGATCCTTATATGCGATAGATATAAATCGTGATTGGGGCTAGATATTGATGCTTTCTAACTTGGTCAATTGGGATATATCAGAAATCAAGTCAGAGAGATGATCATAAACTTAATATTCTCAATTTTATGAACTTAATCAAGTTGTTTTATTCCATTAGCTTCAAATTGTTTTGATGAAGCTTAGGATACAACTCTTGTCATAACATGAGGTTTTCTAACTTGTTCTTACAATCTTACCCAGTCTGCAACGCAGCTGAATGTCATCCATTTTGGACCTTTAATAACAGCTTTGCCTTTTAACTTTAATGGACGCTTTGCTTTCTTTTCAGCCCTAAATCCTGATAAATGGATTGAATTCAAGGTGCAAGACAAGGTGCAGGCCAGCCACAATTCTCAGTTATTCAGGTTAGCTTATTATCTTATGGCTCTTCAAGTACTTATTTTGCTTTTGATTCCTCAGTCTCTCCCTTAAATCAAAAGTCTTTCGTTTGTAAATGGAACAATGTAAATTGCATGAGGTTCCCTCTTAACTATTTGGAAGGAAAGTGCACCTTGGGACACTAACGAGTAGGTTTTTTAGAGAGGAAGCAGATGTGAGATAAGACTCAAGAGTTACATAGAGTTAAGTATTTATGATGGTGCCTGGCTCTTGGTTGGAGTGGATTTGATCCCATTTCAGCTCTCATTATGGGAAGGAGGTCTTCCTTTAAGCTCTAGCTCTTTCGAATAGATATTCATCATAAATGAAGGGACTTAGCTATGGGAGAATAAGGTCAGGAATTGAATACGGATGGAAATATAATCATATTATAATATAGTAATATTATAACCCATGACCCTATAGTTGTAATAATAAATACAACCGTGACTTTGCATATCGATTCCAGTCCCATGTTTGATTTAGCATTAGGGCAAATGAGATGAGTTCGAGGGTGGTTTTGAAAATTTTCACGCTCGAGCCTTTCCGGCTTGCATTCTTTATGCACATTTGGAGTCATGTTTATCCACGCTTGAAGTATCCTGAACAAAAAATTTGCAACACTTGAAATATTCTGAGCTATATTTTTAATCACTTTAAATATCATGATTATTTGAGTATTCTTAATATTATTGTCATCATTATCATTATTATTCTTATTGTTATTCAAATATGTGGGTTTCTTATTAAGAGTAACAACAATAATTAAAACACGAAAGAGTACTTTTCCATATAACCAATACTGGACATTCACCCACTAAGGCCCACATTTCGGGATCCTTGGACAAAAAAATGAAAGATGCTTTAGATTTGGTGTTTGATCTTGACTTCATGAAAAAGCTCAAGTCTAGCCTCTCTTGAGTTTGACTCAACTCATTTTGCATCCCCAGTGGCAGTTAGGAATGGGTGATATTTTGTAAATGACAAAAATTGATAGGCTGGTGGTGGAGAGTTGCACATGGGGTGGGGTCAACTCTTGGTAGGTCATTTGGTAAAACATAAGAGATTTATGAGGCAGTTAAGGTTATCAGTATTTTTGGAAATAACTAAAATCAATGGTATGGGTATGGTATCACGTGTATTTTTTTGGAATGGTGATCAGTTATCCTTGAGAATGAAATATGCCAACTATGTAATCCATTACTCATGCAAGCACTACCTAAATTCATTATGGATGATCTAGTTGGAAGAATCATCCTGATGAATGGTTACTTAAGCTAGATAATTGCACAGAACTGAAAGAAAATCCATGTAATGAAAAGAATTTAAAAATCACATTCATGTTATTATTATTATTATTGATATTGTAGGTATGGTTGTTAATAGGTACTTTTTTTTGGTTGTCAACATGGATTAAAGTCTATCGTTATTGGGTTCTGGTGGTTCTGTATTGATTCATCACGTTTGCTTCTGGTAGACCTGCACTTGTTCACACCAATAGTAACTTTCTTACTCATCACGAGAACTGACTAAATCTCTTTTATTTACTAATGCTTGATCTTAAATATGGTTGTGATGGTGATATATGCGTTGTTCAAGGAACCATCTTTTCTTAGATTAAATTCTCATGCTTGTGTGTGATTTGGAATGTGCACATTCGTGTAGAGATGAGCCCTTATTATATCACTTACACATCCTTGGGCTCTTTATTTTGTTATTTAAAGCAAAGGTGTATTTAAACTCCCTAGAGCCATAGAGATTAAAATGAAGGCAAGTAAACAACTATATATCGCCTTTCTAATTCATAGTTACCTAGTCTATTATCAAAGAAAAATTTAAACCTTTTGATTATTCATTTTTCACCTTGTACCTTTTTCTTACTAATTGGAATAGCGCAAAGGGAATATATAGCTGTTTTCTTGCCTTCATTTTAATCTCGTCACAGAGATACAAAATCCAATCAGGTTTCTAGTGTATTTTCCTATTTACAATTTTCTTTTATTAGGGACGAGGTAATTATGGTTTATATACTTTTTGGATTCACATATAAGCACGTAAGATGGATCAAACATTACCTGATGCAACTGAAGTTTGTCAATCTATGCATTCTATATCAAGCTTGCTTACAACTTGCTTTAATTGAATTAGAACATGTTTTAGGTTTTATATTTCAATGAATCACGGACATTTTGCTCGGCTAATGGTAGTAATCCGGAGCAATACACACATTTACACCTCAAATCCATGGAGTCTTGGTGATGCTCTAAAGAACTTATAGAGAAATTAGGAGACAGAGGTGGAGATAAAATTTTGGGAGAGTCTATCTTGGAAGAGAAGAATTACATGTGTACGTGTATCCATTAGGAGAGCGATTATATAAACAACTCTTCCTTGTGTCCTACGCACGGAATACTCTAAGTCCAACAAAGAATGTAATTCCACCATGATGTGGAACTACAGTTCATCGAAATATTGATGCAAATTGGTCATGTTAAACCTGACCCAATTTTTAAAGTTTCTTTCTATGTTACATCTAATTATATAGGAAAAGTAGGAGCGTTTCAGGTGAATTTTCTTTCTCCGATGGAAGTTCCTCATATTATTTGATCAGCCTATAACCTGTCTTAAACTTGTTTGACCTGATTTGTTTTGGGTTGATGCTCACTTTATTTGCTAGATAGGTGGTTTATTTCTTTTAGTTTGTGTTGATTGTGTTTGTCTTGAACCTTTCTCTTACATCATACCAACAATTCAATGTGATTTAACAAAAACTTAGTGATCAAGCGTCCTAAAATAAGTGTTTATGTTCATAAATATTCCAAGAGTCTTGTGAACTGATTTCATCTGACAATTTGAACTGTTGTTTGACCTATCCTGAAGTGCTTATCTGCTGAAAAAAATGTGGAAGCTGATGCTCTTTGCTCTCTGATATTGTTGGTGAAGTTGACCAAGTTTCTTGTTCGAAAATGGTAGGTTTTCATTTGATCCCAATGTGAAGTTAGGTCTTGATGTTGCATCCTGCATTATTACGAGGTACTTCCTTGGAAACTTGATACCTTTTGTCTATTATTCTTTGCATGTAAGATTTTAGCTTTTTTATTTAGTGACCCTGGTAGACAGTTTGTTATTATCAAGGGACATAAGTGACCACTCAACATTGGTTTTCTTGTAGGGCTCCAAATGGACAAAATGCTGAAGGGAAAACCAAATATGTAATTCGCCCGTAAGTCATTTTATTTAAAAGTTATGCCGTGCATGTTCTCTTAAATGTTCAATATATGTATAGCAAGTTGGTGCCTGTTTTTAAGAATCTCATACCATGCATCCCAGACTTTAACCTATTATGTATCTTTTGATTTATTATCGCTTAATGTTTTGATACTGTTGGAAAAGGAGAAGAGTTGCATATCTTTCATATTTAACTTTCCATATGTTTGATTTGGATACTTCTCTAGTTTCTGTTAGTTTATTATTATGAGTTGGAAAAAATTTAGAAGTATTGTCTTGAACTTGATGATAGACAAAAAAATTACATTCCTAGACAATTGAGCCCGACCTCGGGCCAGGCTGGAACTGCCGACCCATTCAACGGTTAACCGGCCCATTGACCATGGGCAGGGCAGGGTCCAATCGTTGGTCAGGTCTACCTACACTGTTGAATTCAAAATTTAAGATATCAGCATTTCATAAGATGCATCGTTAATTTCCTAGTTATTACAAGCTCTGAGATCAACATGTATTCGGGAAGTTCTTCTGAAGCTCATTTTTTCTGCAGTTACACTCCTATATCAGATCCAGATGCTAAGGGATATTTTGATTTGCTAATTAAGGTATTCATTCAAAATATATTTCTCTTTGATTTTCTAATACCTTCATTTTGTGCATGCATGCCGTTATCATCAGACTTGGAGCTTTTATCTCATTTAACGCATCTACAACCTTTTAACATTTTACAGGTGTACCCAGAAGGTAAAATGAGTCAGCATTTTGCTAGCTTAAAACCAGGAGATGTAGTTGAAGTGAAAGGGTAAGTGATGTAGGATTAACTGTAAGTCGTGATCTATGTAACTTATTAGCCTATTAATATGCTGTGTTACATCCAGGCCCATCGAAAAACTCAGATACAGTCCAAATATGAAGAAACATATTGGCATGGTAAGACCATTATTATAATTTGCTTTGGTACTTATATAAATATAGATTAAGGGAACAAAGTGCCAAAACAAAACCAGGCTTGGTATTATTAGCCTGTAAATTTAGAAAATGCTTTTTGAAGATGTAATTGATGGATAATTTTTTTCAAGTATTTGGTAGTTTAACATCTATTAGTCTACAATGACCATTTTTCTTCAATTTGCTTAATCATAATGTCATGCATGTCATGAAAAAAAAAACGAACTCGTTGACCACCTATTGAGTTCTCTAAAGCTATTCTACAGACCAGTCTGTCTAAGGTCTACTGACTCTTAAAACTGTGTTAAAAAGGTGCAACTTTAAATCATTTATTTTGTTTTAATTGGAAAATCCAATCATATTGCTTGTGGATATTTTGATTAAAAAAAGGCTGTTTATTAACTTGCTAGAATGTTTGTCTGTACTCAGATTGCAGGAGGAACCGGAATTACTCCAATGCTTCAGATAATAGATTCCATCCTTAAGAACCCCGATGATCATACCCAGGTAGGCCCGCAAATCAATCTATCAGTTTTTGTTGAATAAAATAGTAACCGCGTTATAAAAATTGTCCAATAATAAAAGTTCTCTTTTAGGTCTCTCTGCTCTATGCTAATGTATCGCCTGATGACATACTTCTCAAAAAGAAGCTTGACGTACTATCTGCCAGCAACCCAAACTTAAAGGTGGTACATAAATTCATCTTTTCTATACGATTTTCAGTGGATATAACAATATCTTTGTGAATTTGTAGATATTTTACACTGTTGATAATCCAACAAAGGATTGGCTGGGAGGTAAGGGTTACATATCAAAGGACATGGCAGTAAAAGGCTTGCCCAGACCCAGTGATGATACACTTATACTTGTAAGTATTCTCTGCCATGAGTACCAACACCATTTTTGCATTCTCAAACAAAAAAGTTAGGGTTAATTACAAAAATACCCTTATGGTTCAGTTAATTACAAAAAACTCATCTATCTTTCAAAATTATTATTACCCTCTTGACATTTGTTTCTATTTTACAAATCACACCATCAAGAGGGGGTGTATTTGTTGAGTAAATACAAATCTCAAGGGGGTGTTTGTGATACGTTTCAAGGGGTATTTGAAATTTTAATAGATAACTGGAATTTTTTTGTAACTAGACTAAACTCATGGGTAGTTTTAGTAATGTACCCAATAAATTTGCAAGATTTTGGCCTCAAATGCATCTATAGGGAAGGTAGACTTTAATATTCTAACAGACTTATTGTAGTGATAGTATTTAAATGTTACTACTGAAAATGCCAATACACACTTATGTCACTTGACAAAAAATGTATAATGTGTAGATTTTCGTGTGTTGATTTAGATTGATTTTACCCATTACCAACGTATTTTTTCAATTGGGAGTTGCCTTTTCTTCTAGCCTGTCCAATTACTCGAAAGACAAACTTCGCCCTGTTGTGCACCTGAAGCAACAATAAGCTAAATCACAGTATATCATATTACTACATTTCTTACTACAAGCTTTTTGTTGCCTTTAGGTTTGTGGTCCTCCTGGAATGATGAATCATATATCCGGTGACAAGGCAAAGGATCGATCGCAAGGAGAGGTACAAATATTCAAATTTCCAAAAATCCAATCTTTAGTGATAATATTTTTTCCCCTTGTTCTGTTGTTCTTTCTTTCTTTTGAGGAATAAGTACAAAAAAAAAACCCTGTGGTTTGGTCTAATTACCAAAAAAAAAAAAAAAAAAAAAACAGATTTTTTAAAATTGTGAAAAAATCCTTGAGGTTTGATTCTGTTTTACATTTCTTCATAAGCTTCATAAGCAAAAAAAACATTTCACAACGCCCCTGATATTTATATAGAAATATTATAGTTAACCCCTTCAATTTAAAACATAATCAACCTGAGGAGACTTTTTGTAATTTTGGAACATCTCTGGGTTTTTTTGTAATTAACCCAAACCTCAGTTTTTTTTTTTTAATTTTCCTTTTTTTTATTTATTTATTATTATTATTTTATTTTATTTTTTGCAGTTGACTGGCATACTCAAGGAACTTGGATACACAGAAGACATGGTTTACAAATTCTAACTGCCAATTTTTTGTTCATAAGCAGTTCAATAAAATGAACTTGAACTTGAAACAATATTCACTACTATGATCTGGCATATTTAAATGCGGCATAAAGTGAATTTATGGTTTCTGGGCTCAAATTCAAAGTGGGTGACCCAAAACACATAGTGATTGAGCCCGATATCCTTGTGGGCTTTGATTTATAATTTCGGTTAGCCTGAATATGTGGCCCATGAAAGTAGTAAATTACTAAATTCTTCTCTATTAAACCCCCCTTTTCCCAAATAAAGGCTCTGGATGCTCAAATCTACAAGAAAAGAAATAAACCCTAATTTCAGAAACAGCTTCTGAGAAAATTAAATTGGGTGGTTGCTTTTGCGTTCAGGTTTAGTTGAGTTGAAGTGAATCGCACTGTATTATATTTTGTATGAAATCAAATGAGATTAATCAATAAAGGGCAAAGTGTGTTATGCTTTACCATGTTATTAACTGGGTCCAGTTGAAGATAAAAATTGTCTACTAAATTAGGTTGTTAGGATATAATGTGATTAAAGTGAAGCATATTTTTGCAGCATGATAAGCGGTTGCCAAATGAGTAAAGTAAACAAGAGAAAACTACAGTTTTTGCCCAAATTCAGAGAGATCCAAATATGACCAGGAAAGAAGAAAATGGGAGTAAAAGATGAACATTGCTTTTACCATTTGAAACAACACTTGACCGTATTAAGGGAGTGTTTGCAAATGCTAAAAAAAACGATTCACAATTTTAATTTGGAAAAACTATATTTTAGTGTTTAAAAATGCCAACTTCAGTTTTTGATTGTGTTTCATTTAATCAAAATCTAAAAGCATAAGATGGATGGATGTTTTAGATTTCTGCTTCTTCTAGTTAGATTTTTATTAGGGGTGGCAAATCGGGCGGGCCGTGCCGTTATTGGGCCGGCCCGATAAGAGCACGACCCGGTAAGCACTAACCCGAACACGGCCCGATAAGCTTAACGGGCAGAAAATGGTAACCCGAACACGACACGATAAAAACCCGATAGCCCAGGCACAGCCCGTTAAGCCCGATAAGCAAATTTATTTATATTTTTTAATTAATTATTATTAATTTTTGGCTCATTTGGACAATTTAGAGCATTTGACTCGTTAAGCCATTTACTAATATAGTATAATATTATTTTTTGCTTCAAATATTTATCACATATAAAGCCCCTAAGGAAGTTAGAATGAGAAAAAATTGTGTAAAAAAATTATTATTTGTGTTATCGGGTCTTATCGGGTTGGCCCGATATGGACCCGATTTGTTATCGTTCTTATCGGGTTGGCCCGATAACGGCCCGAACCCGATAACACTTGGCCCAAACCCTATAATTTGGTGTCGTGCTATCGTGTCGTGCCTCAAATTGTCACCCCTAATTTTTATACCCAAAAAAAATAATTACCTCTCACCCACTAAACACTTCGTTAATGTTCAGCTTCTATTTGCAAATATCACTGACTTTTATTTATCAACTTTTATTTGTCCCTGGGTCAAAAACTCACTTCTTATGAAAGTAGAACCGGCCCGGCCCGGCCGGCGGGTAACGGGTGTTTTGCGACGACAGCTGTCGTCACAAATAATAGTTGCAAACCAATATGGCAAATTACACATTTGCGACAACTCTGGTGTCGCAAATAATTCTTCTTTATTAACGACGACCTAAGCTGTCGCAAATATTGTCTTTTGTGATCACAACTCACAAAAAATATGTGCCAAAATGTGATAAACAAAGCCATTGCTGAAGATGGAGCCTTTGAAAGCTCACTCGGCGAGCACGGCCGTGTCGCTGAACACGGCCAGGCCGTGTTGCTCACTGTCTCGGAGCCAAAACTTGCGTAGTCGAGCACGGCTGTGCTTGTGGACACGGCCTTTTGCCACCACACTTTGTCGCTGCAAAATAAATAGGTTTTTGATCTGTAGTTCAAGATATTTTACCAGCTGTTTTTAATTCACCAACTTTACCTGTGTTTGAAAACACTCGCTAAGTCAATAATGCATGATTACAACTTTTGGGTTTGCCTTTCCGCCCCACAAAATACCCTTCAAATTCCTTTCCCTCTCAGGCACAACCTATTCCGAAAGAGGAAACAGAAAATGGACCACTTTCAAATGATGAATTGGAGTCTAATATAGGCCACTCAAAATCCAGACTGGTCCAAAAATCCTATCCACGCCCACCCACAAATATGCCATTATCATTTATCACCTCTATCTCTATCAATTCAAAACACTCTTATTACCTCTTTCATCATCACATTTCACATCCCTTTTGTCCTGTTTTCTTTTGCACTCGGATGGTTTCTTTCTTTCTTCCTTTTTTCAAGTCTCTTTGGCATTTTTACAAACACCACGTGAACATGGCCAATAATTATGTTCCCTCCGCTCTCTCTTTACGTAGTTCTCAGTCACTGTCGTTATGAGCACGAAAAAATGCTCGGATATGATACGAAACCAAAAGGGTCTCATAATGTTCACCGACTAATTATTGCTTCTTTTTTTTGGAATAATTACAAAAACACCCCTGAGGTTTGGGTTAATTACAAAAAAAGCCCAGAAAGGTTTCATTTTGCCTTAAATTTAAGGGGGTAACTGTAATATTTTTGTAAATGTGAGGGGATTTTTGAAATGTTTTTGAAAATCATGGGGGGAAATATAAGACGGAATCAAACCCTAAGGGGTATTTTGTAATTTTCAAAGAACTCTGGTTTTTTTTGTGTAATTAGCCCAAACTTCATAGGTGTTTTTGTAATTATCTTTTTTAGTACAAATCCTATGTGTGGAGAGACCGGTGGGAATCGACCCCTGGTGATGAGAGTTTTTAACCACTAGACTTCTTTTCGATGAACTAATTATTACTATGTTTACTTGCGAATGTTTGAAATATCTTTGCTGAAGGGGTAAAATATAATTCAGATGAAATCTCATGATGTTTTTTGTAATTTTCAAAAACTTGTGGTTTTTTTGTAATTAATCAAAACCTCAGGGGTAGGTTTTGTAATTAACCCAAACATCATCGGCTTGTCAGTGATCACAAATGCGAATATGTTTGTCAATCTTCTTTGGAAATGGAAACAGTTTGTAATATGAAAAAGAAGATGGCATATGTTCTTTGGCTTTGGATTTTGGAAGGGTAGTAGATTCTAAAGAGATTTGAAAGACAGAAGAAAAAACTATATATATGATAAATTTAGATGATAATACACATGCTATCATTGCTATGCTACAAGAAAAATGTAATACAAAACAAGAGAGCCAAAAAAAAAAATCACTTTGGGAGATAATTGAGATATACTCCTTTCTAATTGTATTTTTCCCTTAGCCTCATTGCCTTTCTCTGTCTCGATCTTCGCCGGGCCGGGCCGACGAAGTCGAACCGGATGCCACCATACTCACAGCTTGTCCATGTGTGAATCTCTGTAACTGTATCATGCGTGCATATATTCCATCAGGATGGTTTTTCAACAGATGGGAATGAGAACCTTAGCTCTGCTACTTTCCCATCATCAAGAACCGCGATAACGTGCGCGTTTCTGATCGTCGAAAGCCTATGCGCGACCAGAATCGTCGTTTTTCCAGCGCAGGCTCGGTCGAGAGCTTCTTGTATGCACCGTTCCGACTCGGCATCGAGCGCGCTCGTGGCCTCGTCGAGCAGCATTATCTCGGCTTTCCTCAGAAAAGCTCGTGCGATGGCGATTCTCTGCTTTTGTCCTCCGGATAATTGGACTCCTCTCTCCCCGACGTACGTTTTGTATCCGTCGGGCAAGGAGGATATGAATTTGTGGGCGTTTGCCAAGTTTGCTGCTTCGATTATCTGAGATTCAGTGACGGACGATTCATGCCCGTACGCGATGTTTTCGTAGATTGTCGTGGCGAATAGGCATGGTTCTTGCGGGACCACGGCAATGTGGCGTCTCAACGACTTTAGATTGTATTTCCGGATATCCTTTCCGTCGACGATCACGCGTCCCGACGACGGTTCGTAGAATCTCTGTATGAGCGATATAACCGAACTCTTACCGCACCCACTGGGTCCCACGAGCGCGAGCGTTTTTCCCGCCCGAGCACGGAGATTCAAATCTTGGAAGATCGACACGTCGGGCCTCGAGGGGTACGAGAAGTCCACATGCTTGAATTCCACTTCGCCACGGAAACGGTCCGGGACGGCCGTCGCGTCCGGATCGTCCGGCTCGACTTCGGTCCGACGATCAAGAAGCGCGAACACGGACCGCATCGCGCGTCCGCCTTTGATGAAATCGGGCGCGAGGGTGAGCGTTTCGGCCGCGCCATTGGCCGAGACCATAAGTACCATGAAAACACGGATCGTCTTGGAAAAGTCGGAGATACCGTGCTTGACGAGCCACGAGGCGTACCAAAGACCTAACGCGTACGACGCGTAGAGCGCGAACTGCGCTATACCGTATCCGCTCCCGGCTATCTGTCCCTTCCAGAAGCATCGGCGCAACGGCGGCTGAAGGCTGGAGATGAAAAGGCCAACAATTTTGGACTCAGAGTTGAAAGCTGCAACAGTTCTTACATTGGCAACAGCTTCCCCAGCTAGCTGTGTGGCCTTGGCATGTGCAGCTTCAAGGTCTCCTGAGAATCCACTCATAAACATTTTCTGTTGAAAATTACATTTTTATCAGTTAACATTTGGGAGCTTAAGGAATTGCTTATTGAACAAAAGCAACATCATAAATAGGGATAATTACAAAAACACCCCTGAGGTTTGGGCTAATTACGAAAAAACCCAGAAATGTTTTAAAATTACAAAAAACCCACAGGTTTGATTATGTCTTATACTAAAGGGGGGTAACTGTAATATTTTTATAAATTTTAGGGGGGGTTTGAAATTTTTTTTGCTTATGAAGGGGAAAATGTAAGACAAAATCAAACTTCAAAGGTGTTTTTGTAATTTCCAAAAATCTATGGGTCTTTTTGTAATTAGCCCGAACCTCAAGGGGTTTATGTAATTATCCCTAAAAAATATGGTGATATTCAATCCAACAGGTAAGTGAACTTGTAAAACATCCTAGACATTTTAAAAGGAATAATTGCAAAACTACCCCTATGGTTTAACCTAATTACAATAGAATCCAGTTATATTTTAGAATTACAAATGCTCCTTGAGGTTTGTGTTTGTTTCTCAAATTATACCTATTGTAGGTGCAATATGTAAAATAGAAACACATGTCAAGGGATATTAGTAATTTTGAAAGATGATTGGATTTTTTTTTAATTAGGCTAAACTTCAGTTACTCATTGTAACTTATCCTTTTTTAAAAATGAAAATTATAGAAACTACCCCTGAGGTTTGAGATAGTTACAAAAAAAACCCAGAGAAGTTACAAAGTTATAAAAAGCCCCTCAGGTTTGATTTTGTCTTAAACGTAACAATGTAACTCTAATAATTTTACAAATGTAAATGGTGTGTTTGAAATGTTTTTGCTTATAAAGAGATAAGTGTAATGCAGAACCAAACCTCAAGCGGACTTTTGTAATTTTCTAAGGACTAATTACAAAAAAATCCTGAGATTTTGAAAAATTGCAAAAAAAACCCTTGAGGTTTGATTGCATTTTACATTTACCCCTTAATAAGCGAAAAATACTTAAAAAAAATCCTGATATTTCTAGAAATATTACAGTTACCCCCTAAAAAACATCTCTGGGTTTTCTAGTAATTAGCACAAACCTCAAGGGATCTTTTGTAATTATCCCATTTTCTAATATCTCGGGGGTTTTTGTTATTAGCTCAAACCTCAAGGTAGTTTTTGTAATTATCCGTTTTTTCTGCTGTTTCAGTTTGTTTACGAACACGAACCTGTAAGACGGTAGCCGCAACGACAACAGGAAAGACAGCAATCAGCACAAGCGCAAGCCGCCATTGCAACACAAATCCAGCAGTGCAAGCCACCAGCATAAGAGCAGAGTTCTGCATTATCACAGATATCCTGTCCCCAATCGCCGACCGTACATTATTCGCGTCGAGCGCCAAACGCACCGCGACTCTCGAGCTCTCATTCTCCTCCCGGTCGAACCACGCCATTTCGTTCTTCAGCACGGCCGCCAGCATTTTCTCCCTAACGCGTTTCGTCAGGTTCTCCCCGACCACGTCCCAGAAGAAATGCTGCATCGTGTTGAAAATGAGCGCGGCGGATGAGACGCCGATTAGAAGGTAGCAGTATTTCGCGATTTGGTTGATCATGTACGCGTGGTCGGGGTTGTAGTAGACGCTGAGGACGGCGCTCAGGACGTATGCGAAGAACGCACTGAGAGAGCCGCAGATTATGGAGCCGATGGAGCCAAACAAGGCGTAAGTCCATTCGGGAGAATTCATTTTCGCGAGGCGCAGGAAAGAGCTGGCTTGCTCTTTAAACGCGAGCTTTTCGTGGCGATAGTTGGGATACGCGGTGTCGATCGAGAGGCTGAAGTCCGAGGTGGAGAAATCGGACAATCTTCGCGAGTATGGCGATCGGCCGTACGAAGAGTTTCGGGTGATTATCGGTGAGCTTACGGAGTTTCTTGCACTCGAAGGCCTGAAAACAAAGAACATCATCAGGAAATTAGTCTTTAACTCACTACAAAAATGATTGTCACTAAAATTTTACAGTTACCTACAAATTACCGACATAATCAAAATTATTGTTTTCCCATAAACTTTATCGATCAATTATCAACAAATCACCAACAATTACTAAATTTGCCGACACAAATATTGTAGGTATTTATCAACAACTTTAGATTTTATCGTCAAATAATTTATCTACAATTTTGGTTTGTCGAAATTATGTCGCATTTTTAGTTCCGGTAGAATTTTTTAATTCCTACCTACAGAATTTAGGTTAAACTAGTTTTGTTTTTAGTGTATATTGAATAACACTTAAGGCAATATTTTTGAGGGATGATTACAAATTTACCATTGAGGTTCGCCATAATTATGAAAAAACCCAATTATCTTTCAAAATTACAAATACCTCCTCGAGTTTTGTAATTTCTCAACAAATAACCCCTCTATCGAGGTTACAATTTGTAAAACAGAAACAATAATCCAGAGGTATCTGTAATTTCGAAAGCCATCATAGTTTTTTTTGTAATTAAACTAAACCTCAAGGGTATCTTTAGTAATTAACCATATTTTAACATAGATTTTCAAGAGGTATAAATAATAACCTTGCACTACTCTTTCTGGCATTGCTAAGAGCAGCTTCATGAGCAGCTTCTTGCATTCTGATGAGCTTAGCATATACACCATTTTCTCCTTTAGCAATAAGCTCATCATGTGCCCCGATTTCGAAAACGCTGCCTTGCTGCAGCACGGCCACGAGATCAGCTTTTCGGATTGTGGAGAGACGATGAGCGATCACAAGAGTCGTTCGCCCGATCATGAAACGGTCTAGCGCTTCTTGTACGAGCTTTTCGGATTCGGAATCCAATGCACTTGTTGCTTCATCCAAGAGAAGGATGGCTGGATTTTTTAGCATTGCTCTGGCAATAGCAATTCTCTGTTTTTGTCCGCCGGAGAGTTGCAATCCCCTCTCTCCAACCTGCCATTGTCAACATTAAAATTCAAAGCAGGGATTTTTGTAATTTTTCAAAAATTTGTGTGTTGTTCTGTAATTATGCCAAACTTTGGGGAGGGGGTTGTAATTATACATTCATTTTATAATAAGAAATTTGACAATTTTATTTCTTGTATCAGGCTTTCTGGAACAGTTATTATTAGGAAATTTATGTTTATGCACTTTGCCATATGTGAAACTATTATTTTTAGGGATATTTACAAAAACTACCCCTGAGGTTTAGCCGAATTACAAATAAACCCAGTTATAATTCGAAATTATAAATACTCCTTTTTACATATGCTTTTTTTATAAATTGCAACCTCAAAATGGGGTATCAGTTAGATAAATATCTTGTCAACTGTGTAAATGCCACGTGTACAAATATGATGTTCTCATGTACACATGGCATGTTTTGATAACGTTAAAATAATGGATGAAATATTAAATGGAATAGAGGATCTCAATTAACTTTAAGGAGCTGTTTGTAATACCTTAGGGGTAAATATAAATTTGAAAGACAAATGGAGTTTTTGTAATTATATTAGACCTCCGGTGTAGTTTAGTAATTATCCCTTATTTTTAATCAGAAAATGATAATTACAAAATCACCTCTGAGGTTTAGGCTAATTAAAACAAAAAACAGAGTTGTTTGAAAATTACATAAAAATCATTGAGGTCTGATTTAAATGTAAGGATCTATGTCGGTGAAATTCGATCAGAGACTTTCGCTCACCCAATTCAGTGACCCTACGCCCTAACGGGTGCTACGCTCCTCTATCTCGCATGATGGGGCGAAGAGAAGAGGTTAATGAACATGCGACCGCAAGTAAGCGTCAGGGTAAATAAATAGGAGGGCCGAGAGATTGAAATCTCAGCCTTCGCGCCCCCAACACCAACGGGTCTGTCCAAGCAAGCATATTTGTGTGCATGGCAGCTCAGTCTCAGACCCGGAGTCGAAGTAGGTCTCGTGAGAAGAAGCCTTCTGAAAGAAGGCGGTAGAGCAGGATTTGAAGTACGGACTAGTAGGGGACAAGCTCTCTCTATCGAGAGACCTTGATTCCGGGGAAGGCGGTAAAAGGGTTAATTGCACTATTTTTACAAATGTAAGAAGAGTGTTTGAAATGTTTTTGCTCGTAAAAACAGTAAAGTCTAATACAAAATCAAATTTCACGGTTTTTTTTTTTTGTAATTTTCAAAAACTTATGGTTTATTTTTGTAATTATCCCTAATCAAAATTACAACTTGAAACAACCCGTACGAGCCCCCGTGACCCTTGAGCAATTATTAATATTTTTTTATGGACATCAATTTAATATTTTAATATATATATAGTATGTACATACTCTTGTCTTTTATGCTACTATTATTTTCCCTTTCTGAATTTCACTTATGATCCATCCCCACAACGTGAGAAAATTTTCTTGTTTTTCTACAAAAGAGTGAATAGAAAAAAAAACCACCAACCTTGCACATGCAATGTTCATTGAAACCCATGTTACCTTTTTATTTAAATGAATGACCAAAACATTTCCCATAATTTTGACCTTCATAAAAAAATGTTAGGTTTGTTTGTTGACCAAATAACCCCATTAAATAAAATATTATAATAATAAAATAAATCACATCACCCAAAATCCCACTAAATAAAATCCTTGACCATATTCACTTCACAGACAAATCTTGACCAGAAAACACATAAAAGTGTGAGGCTGGCATGCCCAATGCTTCAGGGCATCCTCTTTTGTTAGCAATGTACTTTCATAATAAATGTGAATGTCTTTGCCTAGTGCCTTGACAATTGTCTTGATATTTGAATTACATGTCCATCCTTGAATGATAACTAAGATAATTACAAAACTACCCCTAAGGTTTAGCTTAATTGCTAGAAATCCAATTATCTTTTAAAATTACTAATATATATCCCCTTGAGATTTGTATCTTTTAACATGAACTTTTCTATGTATTGAGGGTGCAATTTGTAAAACATAAATAAATATTTGAGTTGTATTTGTAATTTTGAAAGATAGTTGAGTTCTTTTATAATTAGAGGATATTATTTTGTAATTAACCCGTTATTGGATGGATGACATGTGCCTATCCGATAAATCCGTATTGTTGATTATTTCAATACATGGATACGTGTTGTTCATCCGAATGGTGGAATTAGAAAATGAAATAGAAAATCTAATCCGAAGGAAAGGGTTGGCAACTAAAATGTTAGATTTCTATCTAATCAAAACCAAGAAGGGACTCGTGGGACCAAACATGGTTGTCTAGTTAATACATCAGATGAAAAAAAAAAAGGATAATTACAAAACTACCTCTGAGGTTTGGGTTAATTAAAAAAACACCCATATATGTTTGAAAATTACAAAAAAAAAAAAACCCTTGGGGTTTGATTCTGTATTCAAATGTAAGGGGCTAATTGCAATATTTTTACAAATGTAAGGAGAGTGTTTGAAATATTTTTGCTTATGAAGGGGGTAAAGTTGTATTAGTACAAAATCAAACCTGACGGGATTTTTTGTAATTTACAGAAATTTGTGGAGGTTTTTGTAATTAACCCAAACCTCCTCAGGGGTAGTTTTTGTAATTATCCCAAAAAAAGTTTTTTGTTACGTGCAAAGTTTTAGTGGCTGGAAATTGATGCCATGCTAACATCATGTAATAATTTGAAATCAGCTAACCTGAGTATCATATCCATCAGGAAGCTTGACGATAAATGAATGCGCATTAGCGACTCTTGAAGCCTCTTCAATTTCAATTAAAGTCGCATCAGGTCTACCCAACAGTATGTTTTCTTTGATGGTAGTGGCAAAAAGTGCTGGCTCTTGACTCACCAGCCCAATTTGTTGTCTCAGCCATTTCAACTTTAATGTCTTTATATCATGCCCATCTAACAAAACTTGGCCTGTTCAATTCCAACAATTTAGTAACACCGAACCCAACCAGAAGTTACTGAGAGAAACACGAGAAAACACAAACACTAACACAACTAACACGATGTTACCAATTTATCTTAAAACATAATATCTTAAATCTAAGGGATTTTAACAAAAACACCCCTGAGGTTTGGGCTAATTACAAAAAAACCATAAATTTTTTAAAATTGCAAAAACTCCCTTGAGGTTTGATGTGTTTTAAATTTTTACCCTTTATAAGAAAACATCATTTCAAAAACGCCTTGGACATTTACAAAAATATTACAATTACCACCTTAAGTTGAAAGCATAATCAAACAATACGGAAGTTTTTGCAATTTTGAGATATCTTTGGGTTTTTTTGTAATTAGCCCAAACCTCAGGAGTGTTTTTGTAATTAACCCTAAATTTAATTTAACTTTTGAACATAATCCAAAATTGACCCCCGAAACTAAACACGACACGATCATTCGAATTGCTACCCATACAAAAAACATCTCATCTTATTCTTATCCAAAACTACAAGGACTAAGTGAACACAGAACAGTAACTAGCAGATGCAATAAATTTGTTGATTTCAAATAGATAAAAGGTTTAATTAACAAAACTACCCTTTAACTTCAAGTTTATTACAATAAACCATTTATCTTTGGAAATTACAAATATCCCTTTAAATTTTGTTTCTATTTTATAAATGGGATAATAACAAAACATACAACTCAGTTTAGGGGTAATTACAAAAAAAGAAACCAAAGAAGTTTCAAAATTACAAAAGCTACAGATTCTGTATTAATTTTAAGGAGCCAACTATAATATTTCTATAAATGCAGGGGTGCTTTTGAAAAATAAGTAGCTTTTGAGATTATAGATTCACCTGAAGCTGGATCATAAAATCTCTCAATGAGGGATACAACCGTGCTTTTTCCTGAGCCGCTACTACCAACTAGGGCTATCGTTTTTCCGGCCGGAACAATAAGAGAGAAATTGTTAAGCACTCGATTTTCTGGCCTTGAAGGGTATGAAAACTCCACATTTTTAAGCTCCAATTGTCCGGTTATCAATTCGAACTCCAAACCCGAATCGTTGTTTCGTTCTACACCCGGTTTGTGATCGATTATCTGAAAAATTTTAGCAGCTGCTACACGTGCCTTGGCAAATGCAGCCATACTTGGAGCAGACTGCCCCAAAGCCCTATGTGTATAGCAAATTTATTAAGTCAAGATTTATCAATAAAAGATCAAATCTTGAAGATCATCAAAATGGATTAGAACAGGTAAGACGGTCGCACAGTTCGACGGATTTTTACTTTTAGTGTAAAAAGTGATACTTTGACTGAATACACTTACTTTGATTTATTCACATTGGGTATCACCTTTTACATTAAAAGTAGGGATAATTAAAAAAACACCCCTGAGGTTCCGGCTAATTACAAAAAAAAAAACCTCGGGATTTTTAAGAATTACAAAAAACTCCTTGAAGTTTGATTCTGAGCGAAAAATATTTCAAAAATCCCCCTGAGATTTATAGAAATATCACAATTATCCCCTTAAATTTAAAACTGAATCAAATCTCATTGGGTTTTTTGTAATTTTCAAAACCCTTTGGATCTTTTTGAAATTAGCCCAAACCTCAGGGGTGTTTTTGTAATTATCCCTTAAAAGTATTACTTTTTACACTAAAAAGTATCATCTGAAGAACCGTGTGACCGTCTTAGACAAGGTTTTGCCAATGGATTAATAGTAATTAACTTACAGTCCACCAATCATAACTGCAAACATTGTTGCTATTGCCAGTCCACCATTGGTAAAATGATGCCTAACCAAATATCCTCCATACCATAGCAAAAGAGCATAGCAACAAAATACAGTAAAATAAGTAGCTCCCAATCCCATTCCTTTCGAAAATCCGATCCGATAACCGATCCTCTGCGAAACTTTCAATGCTGCAGAGTAAGCCTGTAACGCTCTTGATTCGCCGACGAATGCCAACACTGTCCGGACTTGGACAATCGTCTGCGATTCATATTCAATTCGATTCATTTACACCCTTATGGAGAAAGATAACATTATATAGTATTATTTTCACTCAATATTTTGTTACCTGTTCCGCGATATTTCCTGCTTGTGCCAGAGCTTCTTGGCTTTTGCCAGAGAGCTTGGCTAATGTGATGGTGTGGATTGCTCCAATTATAGCTATGAGTGGAACTACAGCAAGAGTGACAAGAGCAAGTTGCCAAACTGCAGTAAATCCCACCACAAATCCAGACACAAATGTTGCCATGTAATGCAAGAAATTTCCCAACTGCCAAACACACACACACACACACACACACAAAAAAAAAAAAAAAAAAAAAAAAAACAGGCCTAATCAGAAACATAAATCACAAATTTTAATAATTATATGGAATAATTACAGAAAATCCCTGAGGTTCAGACTAATTGTAATAAACCCAAGAGATATTTCAAAATTACAAAAAAAAAAAAAGATCCATTGAGGTTTGATTCCATCTTACATTTTTCCTCTTCATAAGCAAAAAAACATATAAAAAACCCATGATATTTATGAAAATACTACAGTTACCCCCTTAAATTTAACACATAATCATATTTTGTGGGGTTATTTGTAATTTTGAAACATCTCTGGGTTTTTTTTGTAATTAGCCCTAACCTCAGGGGTGTTTTTGTAATTATCCCTTTTAATAATTATATGGGGTAATTACAGAAAACCCCTGTTCAGACTAATTACAAAAAAAAAACAGAGATATTTCAAAATTACAAAAAAAAATCCATTGAGCTTTGATTCCACTTATATTTCTCCCTTCATAAGAAAAAAAAAACATTTCAAAAAACCCCATAATATTTCAAAAATATTACAATTACTCCCTTAAATTTAAGGCACAATCAAATCTGACGGGGCTTTATGTAATATTGAAAAATCTCTGGGTTTTTTTGTAATTAGCCCAAACCTGATGGGGTCTTTTGTAATTATCCCTAATCAAATAATAAGCAAAAAAAAAAATGAGTTTTCTTACAACCTTTTCACTAATGGCATCTTGAACCATAACTGCATCAGTGTTAATGGCAAAAACTACATCTGATGTTCGAACCTCTGTATCAAAAAATTCAATATCTTGATTCAAAGCAGCTTCTAAATATTTAATCCTCATTTTTGTTGATTGTCTCTCTCCAGTCCACATCCAACATGATATCTCTGCAAAAAAGAAAAAAAAAATCCTAATTTAAATCAAAATAAATGCTAAAATGATTAAAGATTCAATTTTTTTTTATTTTTTTGCAAAATTTTACCTGCCCATGAAGATGCCCATATAGCAGCTCCAACTACAAGAAAGTAAAACGCGTACTGCAAATAACCCATTAACCAAAAAATGAAATAATGTAAAAAATTGGGGCAAAAAAAAATATATTTCAGGCTTGTTATTTTTCAAGAAGTTACCTTTAAAACTTCTTGTGTCATTTTATCAACATTATTGGCATTAGACCCAAAAGAATTAACAAGATCAGCAAAAAATCTAAGGAACAGAGGCAATGAGCTGCCATGAACAATGGCGCCAAATGTACCAATAATCATTAGAAAATAATCAAGCCCATCTGCGAACCGGAACAGCTCACGAAAATCGACCGACGGCGGTGAACCGGCCGGTTTGTCCGGTTCGCCACCGCCGTCTTTGGTTGAAACCTCCTTTGCCGCCGGTTTTTCACCTCTTTTCTCCCCTGAATCTTCGGCTGTATTTGAAGTAGCAGATATTAACGTTGTATTGTTGGTGTTAATGTTGTTTTGAGATGAGACAACAAGTTCAAGGTCTTGAAGTTCGGATAATTTCCATTGCTCTATCGATTTTATCTCCTCGCAATCTTTTTCTGTCATTTTTTTTTTTTTTGGCAATCACAAAAAAGAAAAGGAAAAAAAAAATAAAATCAACCCACCATTTTTTTCCTCTCTCTTGATTTTTTCAGACTCATTTCTTCTTCAATGGCTGAAATGTCCACACTTTCTTGTCTCTCTCTGTTTTTTAGTAGATTGGAAACAAAACAAAACTGCTTTGTGCTTTCTTGATTATTTTCTTGTTTTCTTTATGGTCTGTGTTTTTTTTTTTTTTACTGTTGGGGGTGGTAGCTTTAACTGTAGCTGTGAAAAAAGGTAAAAATGTTGTGTTTGTAAAAATAACAGCAAAAAGATATCTTGGGACATAAAATTGACGGATGATGGGAGCATGAGGGAAGCAAAAGGCTTTACTGTGAGATAAAAGAGAAAACTGGCGCCCGACAAGGAATACTATGTAAACTTCAGATTGGGTTATTGACCACAAACAAGAAAAAAAAAATTAAATGTATGAAGGATGACGAGAGTAAGGCTACGATTGGATGTGAGCGAAAATCTATTTTCGATTGTTTATGAAAATTTTCTGAAAATATACTATTATCTTACTTTCAATTTTTCTCACTTTTCTTTCACCAATCACATCTACACATTTTTTCACAAAAAACTAATCATTATTACACATTATCCCACAAATTTCACTATTTATTTACTCACACATTTATAACTACCAATCACATCTAATCATTATTTTACTATTTTCACATCAAATCAACTTTCATCATTACTTTTTCATTTCACATCCAATCACAACTCACAAAATTCATTTTTTCCTCACAAAACATTTTTCACTATTATTCTCTAGCAAAATGAAAATTTTAAAAATGAAAGTATATCCAATCGTCATAAATAAATTTTACCTTTTGGTTGATAGGTTGTTAATAAATAATGTCATACTGAGTTTGATGACTTGTTCTTTTCGGGGCATGGTTTATTCAATTTTACTAATACTTATTCTCATCGTTGAGCTGATAATGGATTGAGCCAGGCGAATCCATCAGGCTTTAGTGCAATTTTGGGTTGGGTAGAGCCGGCCCAATTTTAGTTTGGCCACGAAATTATTTAGCCGTCCATGAATACATTCTATGTAGGAAAATCGGGCCATCCCCAAAAGGTTGGGCTAGGCCGACCCGTTAGGTCATTCGGGTCGGGCTAAATAAGCCCGGCTTTTTCCAGGTCTAAAAAACTGTAGTCCAACTCAGTTTAAACATCGGGCAAGATTTTGTCACCTCTACTTCTAAGACTGTGTTTATCCAATCGGAATTTATTTGTTTTGGCTTATGAGAGTTTGGGTTTTATTCGCTGTATCTGCAGATTTGATGAGAATATGGATTATTGGCCCTTCTCATTAGTAGTGCAAAGATTCACTACATAAAGATTTCTTGTCAATTGAGTTGGTTTTATGACTTTCAATGCTCGACCATATTTCTTTTTTATCCCTCCATTTTCATCAGTTTTCTGTTTAATTGGAAGAGCGTTTTTATATTAAAGAATATAAGTGTATTATATACTTATGTTGCAATTTTTGTACATTTTATTGAATACAACTTATTTGTCAAAATAAAAAAAATGAAAGACACATAGAGCAAGTTCTATAATGTTTTCTTAGATATTTTTACTGTCTAAATGACTATAAACGTGCAATTTTTTATGACTTGATACCATGCAATTAGCATGTATATATATGTGTGTGTGAGTAGGTTATTTTGATAATCCAATTAAAACTAAATTATTTGATATTGTAAATTATTTCACCTTTATGTGAACAAAGTTATTAAAATGTTACAATTTTGACTTTGGGACCATTGGCAATAATTTTTTATATTGTGAAGATTGGCTTCTTGTAGAAGCAAAACTTGTGGGGGACTGGAAAGGATTCAAATGAATAAAGTCCACGGTCAAACCATTCCTCACTGTCTCTCTCCTCTAAATCCGCCGGTTTACCTTGTACTTCGCGAATCCCTTTTTTTCAATTTATTTTTTTCTTAATATATTTTCCTATTTTTTGGGCATTAATTTGCCATGACTCCCAAATTTTTGACATTTAACATTGATAAATATTAAAAAAAATGATAAATATCAAACTAAGATTCCACAAGTTGGAACATTTTAGTTCCACCACAATCATTACAGTTATCAAACATTGTTTTTTAGTAATCTAATTTAGATTAGTGAGTTACCTTCGGGTCACGGACTTACGGGTATTCGGGGTTGGGTTCTTGGATGACCTGAAATAGACGAACACACGTCAAGCTAGCCGGGGGATGGTCCCGGCTAAGACCCTCCGATGCCTAAGTCAGATCGGGCTCGAGAGGTTTAGGGATACAGATACAATAAGAGTGAAAGTAAATAGTAAAAGTGAAAGGATGAATAGTTACCATAAAGTTACTGTAGCAATGTATTTATAGATATTCCTGACCAATGTGAGGGCGCCAGGTGTCATCATCTGGAAGGTGGTATTGTACTTGGTTGTTAGGGGGATCAATGGTCCACCCTTCCGGGTTGGATCCATTCCCGTGGTCCGGGTCGGATATGGGGCTCCGAGACCCGCTTTTAGACCTCGCTGTGTAAGGCTATAAGACCTCCTTGCCTTATCATAATCTAAAAAGTATTAGCATGTATTAGTATTACTATTGTCACTGAGGGGGTAAAATCGACTTTTCATTATTGTCACTTTATTCCACTATTTATTTTTAAAATTAATTAGGTATTTACCCCCAATTATTACTTATTAGGTCGAAATGTTGGTCATAAGGTCCAAATATTTACTCGGAGCCCATGAAACAAGTACAAATAGTATATTTTATCTCATTTATAAGTAAGCTAAAGTTAATCACAAATTCACAATAAATCACAATTTTATTGTTTAAGTTCCTTTACGCTTTAGCTTATCTTCTGATCATATTTTAACTTAAGCATCGAAGAGATATTTCTAGGTCAACCTCCGGGCTCTATTAATCTTGTCGATTTGTGTTGCAGACTAGATCCCTCCACAAGATTATCCTTTTTATCGAAGTTACCTTAATTCTTGGATTTGGACTATTGGACAATTGGACTAATTATTCTTACTGGAGTGATTTACACTTTTTGGTAGCATGGGTCAATATTTTTTTATTATTATAATTTACATATATATATTATTAAAATTTGTTCCGTTGAGTGAAACTTTTTACATTTACCATGTTATTACGAAAATCGATAATTAATAAATGTTTAAAAATCTCCAATCAAACATTTTACTAGAACAAACAAATACTCATAATTCTTTGTGGGATTTAGTCTCATGACCTTATAATAAAGAGTCCATCATTTTAGTGCAATACTACAAGAAAGTGGAAAAATACATGTAATTCCTCAAAGTTAAAATTCCACTGATTATTGTGACAGAGGGAATAAAAACAACTAAGATCCAATCAATTGTCCACTAAAAACTTTGTCCACAAACCCTTCATCTTTAAGCTATAATTTGTCAGGTACCACACCACATATTTCCACTAAAATATATAAAATCTATTTATCATCTCACTTAAAAAGTTCAGAGCAAGTACAAAACTGCACCTGGATAAATCAATAATTCTTGTCAGAAAAGTTTTTGGGTATGTTTGTTTAGTGGTTGAGAGTGATTTGGTGGAGTTTCTGGAAAGTGATTGGGGGAAGGGAGTTTGATGTGATGTATTGGGAAATGTGTGTATTAGTAGAGAAATGCATCGGGAAACGTAATGTATGTATGGTTGGTGATTGAGGGAAGTGATTGAGAGAAATGGGTGATTGAGGGATGTAAAACAAACATACCCAAACGGGGTATGTTTAATTTTATAATCAAACCCCCTTATAAATTCTAATAACATTTTATAAATATATAATTTTATAATCAATTTGCCTCCATAAGTTAACAAAAATGGTGAAAATATATAATTTTATAAATAACATTTTTTTTAAATTATCTAATAGTAATATTTAATTTGAGGTAATTTTAATTTGCTCCCAAACTATGCGTTTTTTCTAATTTGCCCACTTAACTTTGAATTATTCTACTTTACCCCTTGAACTTTGCAAATTGTTGTACTTAGCCTATAATTTTCAAATTTGTCCATCACTGTTAGTGGATTGTCTGTAACTATTATATCTCGAACAATTATTTGGATCAATTTTCTCTCAAAATCTCCTCATCTCTAGTCAATATACAAATAGTATTAAATAATTATAGACTTCATCAATAAATCTAGCTTATAATAATATTTCCAGAGGTCACAAAATAAATTAACCATAAAGGTTAAGAGGTAAATTTGGAAATTATAGGCTAAGTGCAATAATTTGCAAAGTTGAGAGGGTAAAGTACAACAATTCAAAGTTAAGTGGGCAATGTTGAAAAACTCACATAGTTTGGGGGCAAATTAAAATTTACCTCTAATAATTTTGTGAATGCTCACTATAAGAAAAAAAACTAGTTTACCTACAGAAAAATATGTAGGTAAGTATTAAGAAAACTGTAAAGTGTAGGTAAATTGTTGTAGATAAAATCATTGTATATAAATATTTACCTACAAAATCTACAACTATTAGTAAATATCTACAACATTTATGTTGGTAAATTTAAAAAATATCGGTGATCTGTCTATAATTTGTCGGTATAATTTGGGGAAAAATAATATTTTTATTTTTTATGTAACTGTAAAATTTAGTGACAAAATCAATTTTGTCGATAAATTGGAATTTTCTTGCAGTGGCTACACCCAACATACATATTAATTATTAAATTTATTTATGTTTGTAAAATTTAATTAAATATATACTCAATGCACCATATACTGGAATACTGGATATAAGTTAACATGAATCTAGGTAAATTTGATTAGAAATATATATGAGGTGTCACACAGTGTGATCAGTTGCTTTAATCAGGCTCTTTTGATTATTGTAAAAGGAAAAACTGAATGAATCAGCTGTTTTTAAGGTGAAGAATGTTAAAGTAAAACTTGGATATGAAATGTCAGCATTGTTTCTGGCAAATTGCATTTATAAATTAAATTTACTGTAGAATACAAGTAGCCATGTAAGATATAATTTTTTGCTTTGGTAAATGAAAACGGTATCTGCTTTTTTCAGTATACAGGTCTATTTACCACTTTTACAACTTTTACAAAAAATATATAAAATTATGCGCAACTATAGGAAAGTACTTGTGGAAAAAAAAAGGAATATCCTAAAAATGTTGTTAAATTAGGGTTTATAAAAGAATTTATTCGATTATGTTTGGGGCAAAAATATCATTTTATTATTATTATTATAATTCAATTTATATATCTATTTAATTTTATTAATTACCCATTAATTATCGAGCTACAGATAAAATAATCCAACCCACAAGGTCCGGATTCGGTCCACACGTCGTTTTCTCCTACGCGGTCCTATGAGACCACTAGCCATGTATATAAAGTTCCATTTATCTCATTTGTAAATTAATTCACATTATACGCATGTATTTACTTTAGTGTCTAATATTTTCTCTCGTTCACCGTGCTGACTTGAGCGCCAGGAAGGTCTTCCTGGGACAACCGCAAGACTCGTCTAGAGCTTTATCATATACCTTGACTTGTAGTGATCTGCCATAAAAAGCAGCATCAAATTCTATTCAATTGCATAATAATTAATTTTTATATATGGACAGGTTTTATCCATTTATTTACTTACATTTTTAGAAGAAAAAAAATTATAGGGTTTATACAAAAACCTAGCTAACTTTCAAAATGACAAAAAATATCCCCGAGGTTTAATTTGTCTAACATTTAAACCCATCATAAACAAAAATATATTTCAAGATCCCCCTTCATATTTATAAAAAATATTGAGTTTACCCCTTAATTTTAACACTGAATCAAACTTCACTGGTACATTCTGTAATTTAAAAAGTTGGCTGAATTTTGTTGTAATTAGGTGAAACATCAGGGGTACTTTTTGTAATTAACCAAAATTATACGGTTGAAATATTCACGTGGAGGTACATTAGAAAAATAAAAAGTTTATGAGAAAATGGGGAATTGATGGAAGTGTGGTGGTGGTGCAGAAGGCTTTGATTACTTTTTTTAATTCTGCAATTCCTTCACAGAAAAGGTAGCTTTTGCTTCCACATACCACGCGCATTTCTCTGTCTTCCTCACACAGGACTAGTCATCCTCATATCTTACTGCTCTCTGTTCATTATAAACAGAGAATATATATTTATATATATGTAATATTTAATTTAAATACCTATAATGATAGTGAGACCATATATCCTCATAAAATTGTTGGATTTAATGCCATTAAATGGCCCATATTAATGTATGTAGGTTTTAACTTTAATGCTCCTCTTTGATGGCTAAGAGGAGATCAAATGTGTTGAAACCGGGACTTAGTAATTGTCTCTCTTCCTCAACCTTAAATGAGAAAAGTGATAACTCCTCTCTTTAATATGAAAGAAACAAACGTATAGAAGATTAATATAAAAGGGAGAGTTGTGTAGTCTTCTAACCATCAAGAAAAGTGCAAAGAAAAAGGCAAGGAGGAAGAAAATAATTTATATATTAAGTGTTCATTTGCTCAAGAAGAATTGTTATGGATCAAGGTAAGTATCTATACCAATTCAATGTAATTTCTGCAATTGTGAAAATCATGGATTCTAAGATGCTTGGGCATTATAGAGAATTGATAAATTTTATAAAAAATTTACATGTGGTATCAGAGCCCCGTCTATGGAATTCATGATTTTCCATCATGTTCTTGCTTCTGAATTGAGAATTATATTTCCGCATAAGCTTATCTCAATTCACTAATAATCTGTCCAATATGCATTAAAGAATTTATCTCTAAATGACTTTGCAAGAAAATATTTGTTATGCTGAGACGTGAATAACATATTTTTTTTCCTCATTAATGGCTCATGTATATATAATTAATGCACGGTCAAAGCATGATGGTTTTTAGCATGTATCATGCATATATGAAAATGATGTCTGATCTTAATGTTAATATTGTCAGTTTGTTGAGAACTAATTAATTGAATGCTATTAAGTTTTAATTTATGTAAGATGTGGTGCTATGAAAGCTTTTGGATTTTAGTGCCATGTAATTTGTAATTATGCTTCATTTCAACAAACATATAAGAAATATGGATAATAGAAATTATGGTCTATTTTGAAAGCACGTCAGAACCGATTTAAAGGAATAAAGAAATGTGTAATAACTTTGAATTGCATGTGAGGGTTTCTTTATGCAACTGTTATTGTATGAAAGGCCACAATCGTGCGTCACTAATTTTCTGATTTTCCGCATCTGAACCTAAAGCTGATTTACTGCATGTATTTCATATATATAATTATATGTATGTAGTTATACAATGCATATATATGGAGCCTTGAAATATATTGAAAGAAATAACTCAATTAAAGTTCTTCAAGTATTAAAGTGTGTACTTCATATTTATATAGTTGGTTTAGCCACCAAAGTGGCCTAGCTGAATGGAAAAATTAAATACTTTAATTGAGCGTATTTCGATTGTTCATGATTCTTTGAGATGCCGTTAAAAGAATGACATAATAGATAGATTGAACAATTGAAATTATATATTATATTGCTAGGAGGTCATCCAAAGGTGGACCATTGCATATAATATATAATATTAAGGAGATTAATCTTCATACTTTAGTTAAATAGGTGTGTGTATCCGAAGATATCATGCTTATTGACTATATATGTAATGATTATCTATTAAAGCATATTTATTTGGCATAAATTATGGTGTCGTGTATTTAAGTATTGCCCAAAGGCAACCCTAAATGCATACTTAAAGTCTTTATATGAAAATTTTCAATTAATTAAAATTAACTCAAAGCCCTAATATGAGAGAATGTATAAATGTTTTTGCGGCATCGTTGAACCTCTTAAAGATCAGAAATACGGTCATCAAATTTAACGGGCTAAACTATCTTTGATTGAGTGCGAGCAGATCCATTTTACTGCGGGTATTATGGATTTAGACCTTGCTATAGTGACAATGTGAAAAGCCCGCGGGCCCATCGAGACTAGCTCAGGAAGGCGACAAGTCTCTATACGAGGCTTGGGAGCGGTCTAACAGTGAGCTTGAACTTAATGAGAATGACCATGGTGAAAATATCAAAGCGCCTTCGATGCCAAAGACTGATAATGCAAGGGAATTCATGATGAAAGTCAAAGAATATTTCCAGTCGGATTTGGCTGACAAATCTATTGTAGGCAGCCTTATGAATGAGCTGACTACGAAGAAATTTGATTGGTCCAAACCAATTCACGATCATGTAACCGAAATGTCCAATCTAGCAGCAAAACTTAAGACTATGGGGATGGATGTGACTGAATCATTCCTTGTTCAGTTTATCATGAACTCCTCCCCGCAGAATTTGGTCAGTTCCAGGTGAACTACAACACCATTAAGGATAAATGGAACTTCAAAGAAATTAAGGCCATGTTAGTGCAGGAGGAAGGGAGATTAAGAAAGATAAAGAATCACTCCGTTCACTTCACAGTCTATGATGGTGCAAGTAGTAGCAAGGCTTTTAGGGTAAGAAGGACAAGAAAAGGATAAGGCCCCGATGAAGGTTGGCAGGGTCAAATCGAGAAAAATATTAAGTGTTCTTACGTAATAAGCCAGGACACTTAAAGAAAGATTGTCCTAAACGAAAGGCATGGTTTGAGAAGAAAGGTATACATTATATTTCGTATGTTTTGAATCAAACCTTATAGAAGTGCCTATTAATACCTGGTGGTTAGATCTCGGTGCCACTACTCATGTGTCTCATATTATACGGGGATTCCGTGACGATCCAACCCCATAAACTGAATCGAACAATATTTGTTTATGGGGACGAGGATGAAGGCACGGATAGAAGGAATTGGGACTTACAGGTGATCATGGACACTTTGGATGTCACATAGATCTTGAAAGATGTCTTTATGTTCCGATTGTCTTGCTAGAAATCTTGTTTTGAGGAAGACTGGATATTTTAGGTTTTCATTTTAAAATTGGTAATGGTATATTTTCGCTACTTAAGAACAAGTACTTTTATGGTTCTCGTACTTTGTTTGATTCTCTTTACCGTTTTAATCTTGATAATAAATTCGTTGAATCCGTATCATGTTGAAAGTAGTGTAGGCATTAAACGTAGTGCACCAAATGAAAGTTCGACTTTTTCTTGTGGCATCAAAGATTAGGTCATATTTCCAAAGAAAGGTTAATGAGGTTGGTGAAAAATGAAATCCTTCCTCAATTGGATTTTAGTAGTAGGATGTGTGCATTGATTGCATTAAAGGAAAGCAGACCAAAAACACACTTAAGAAATCTGCCACAAGAAGTACTCAGCTTCTTGAGCTGATACACACTGATATTTGTGGTCCATTTGACGTTCCTAACTGGGGCGGAGAAAAATACTTTATCACATTTATAGATGATTACTCACGTTATGGTTATATTTATCTCTTTCGCATGAAAAATCTCAATCGGTGAACATCCTCGAGGTATTCATCAATGAGGTGGAAAGACAGTTAGATAAGAAAGTAAAAGTAGTGAGATCAGACCGAGGTGGTGAGTATTATGGAAAATTCAATGAAAGTGGACAATGTCCAGGTCCATTTGCAAAGTTCCTCGAAAGTCGCGGTATTTGTGCACAATATACAATGCGGTACACCTCAAAGCAAAATGGTGTAGGCCGAGAGACGAAATCGTACATTGATGGATATGGTTAGGAGTATGCTAAGTAATTGCTCCTTACCCCTATCATTGTGGATGCATGCGTTAAAGACTGCTGCATACCTTCTCAATCGGGTTCCCAGTAAGGCAGTTCTTAAGACTCCTTATGAATTGTGGACGAGTTTGAGACATCTTCATGTTTGGGGTTGCCCAGTAAGTAAGAGTCTATAATCCACATGAAAAGAAGCTTGATGCTGGGGATCACAAGTGGTTATTTCATTGGCTATCTGAAAAGTCTAAGGGTATAGATTTTCTTGTCCTAACCATAGTACGAGAATAGTCGAGTCGGGTAATGCCTTCGGTTCATTGAGAATGGTTTAATCGGTGGGAGTGGGGAACCACGAAAAGTAGAACTTCAGAAATTCGGGTTGAAACTCATTCACCCGATATTTTTCTAAAGGTGTTGTTCTGTTGTTGTATCATCGTCACACAACATATCGGAACAACAAGTCAATATTCAAAACCCACTAAATGAAAATGTGATAAATGAACCGATCACAATTGAGCGGAGATTAATGAACCACAAGAGGAAATAACTTTAAGACGGTGCCAAAGTAAGCGAGAAAAGACTGTTGTTTTCGATGACTATGTGGTGTATACTCTTGAGCATGAATGTGACTTAAGTATAGATGAGGACCCGATCTCATTCGGACAAGTAATGAATAGTAATAATTGCGGAAAGTGATGCGATGCCATGAAAGAAGAGCTTAAATCAATGTATGACAATAGAGTCTGGGACTTAGTTGAGTTGCCTGAAAGTTCCAAACGAGTTGGTTGTAAATGGGTTTTTAAAACCAAACGTGACTCAAATGGAAACATTGAAAGGTATAAGGCCAGACTCGTTGCTAAAGGTTATACTCAGAAAGATGGCATTGACTATAAAGAGACCTTCTATAGGTGTCAAAGAAGGACTCTTTAAGAATTGTTATGTCTTGGTGGCTCATTATGATTTAGAGCTTCACCAAATGGATGTTAAAACCGCTTTTACGAATGGTGATTTGGAAGAGGAAGTGTATATGGATCAACCGGAAGGGTTTAAAACCACATGAAAGGAAAAGTTAGTGTGTAAATTAAAGAAGTCAATATATGGACTGAAACAAGCTTCCCGACAATGGTATCTTAAGTTCAATGATACCATTACATCATATGGTTTTACAGAGAACACCGTTGATCGGTGTATCTACATGAAAGTCAGTGGGAGCAAGTTTATAATATTAGTCCTATATGTTGATGATATTTTACTTGCTACTAATGATGTTGGATTGTTATGTGATGTAAAGAAGTTTCTCTCTAAGAATTTTGAAATGAAAGATTTAGGTGAGGCGTCCTATGTGATAGGAATAGAAATATTTCGTGACAGATCACAAGGAATGTTGGGATTGTCTCAGAAATCCTATATCAATAAAATCTTAGAGAGATTTAGAATGGAAAGATGTTCCGGGGATAGTTCCAATACAAAAAGGGGACAAGTTGATCAAATGCAATGTCCCAAGAATGATTTGGAACGAAAAGAAATGAATTCAATTCCTTATGCTTGGTGGTTGGGAGTTTGATGTATGCTCAAACTTGTACTCTAGGATATCGTTTTTCTTTGTTGGAATGTTAGCCGATATCAAAGTAATCCTGGTATGGACCTTTGGAAGGTCAAAGAAAGTTCTTCGGTATTTACAAGGCACCAAAGAACACATGCTCACGTCAAGAGGTCTAATCATCTCGAAGTAATAGGTTACTCTGATTCAGATTATGCCGGGTGTGTTGACACAAGAAAGTCTACATTCGGTTATTTGTTCCTTTTAGCTGGAGGAGCGATATCATGGAGAAGTGGAAAGTAGTCTGTCATTGCTGCATCCACTATGGGAGCTGAATTTGTGGCATGCTTTGAGGCCACTGTTCACGGATTGTGGTTGCGGAACTGATAAGTGTATTTTTATGCATGTTTTATGTGTGTATTTGAGTAGAAATTGAGTTATTTTGTTGTTAGTTTCATTAGTTTTTGATTGTACATTGTTTATACTCTTGTGTGGGGTGCTTTTATTGGTGTAGGTTGACCATTCGGGGCTAATTTTGGTGAATTTCGGACCATGGATTCATGTCAAAACATACCGGGGAGTTTAAGGATGCAAAAATGCTCGAAATTCCAAGCCAAACGCGTCATTTCGGGGCCTTTTTGGTCCAACACGGCGGGGTGTCGGCAACACGGCCATGTTGAAGGGGATCAAAAGAGGAGGAAAAATCGCACAAAATGCAGGACCGAACACGGCCTGGCCGTGTCGCATAACACTGCCGTGTTGCACGACACGGCCGTGTCGGCGTATCTCGGCAAATTTTGTGCGCAAAGACGGCCTGGCGTCTTTGCCGACATTTCTGGCGTGTCGGGACCCTTTTTGCAACTTTTCCATGTGAAAATTATGGAAAACTCACCTACCAAGCCTTTTGACCACTTTTATACACCTTTAACACCCAATTTTCTTTGCAACATGTCCCCATATTCCCTCAATCATCATGTGTATACAATGATTCAACCAACTCAACCATGAATGTGCACACAATGATTCAACTAACAAGCATGGAAATGGGGCATTTGTTAATATGGTATTTCACAAGATGGTGCTTATGAAAGCCAAGAGTTTGAGTTGGAAAATCATTGATGTAATATTCATTCATTGGTATACAAGGAAATCAGATTTTAGGAATGAAAGTTCATATTTTGGAGAGGAGAAACACATATTGTAGTGAGAAAGAGAGTTAGAAGGCTTGGATCACCATGGGGAGGCGCTAAGGCACAAGGATTGAAGATCGCTCGGAGAAGAAGATGAACTCCACCACTTCATCATCATACTTCCAACAGGGGAGTCTTATGTTGGTTTTGGAAGTTTTAACTTCAAGTATTCATGTTGATTTCGAAAGAAACTTCTTGTTTAATTGTTGTTTTCATTCTCAAATCCATCATGAGTTAAATCGCTAGTGTTTGAATGTGATGAACCCTAGAACTTATTTGTGATCATTGGTTTGAATGTTTTAATATATTTTCTTATGTTTTTATGCGAGTCACTTATGTTATGCTTGTTTATTCGAATTGGTATATGCGCAATATTGATTTGAAGTTTATTTTTTACCGGGAAATCGAGAGATTCATGGTGAAATAGAACCAATATAAGTGAAAGGAGTTGCATGCAATCCTAGATATAGGACGACATAAATCTTCCGGATTAGGGTCAAACCTAATATGGGAATTCACAAATCGTTAATGCAATCTTGGGGGTTTTAACTAGAAAGAAATTTTAGTTAATCAACTTGAGGTTAGGAGTTTTTCGCCTTGAGAAAGGGTTTAACTTAATTTAGGAATGCCTACGGTCCATGAAGCATGAAAATATGTTAAGGGATGGTTAAAACTTAAGGGTTATGGTTGTATTTATTTTGGTAAAATCACAAAGACGTTCTAGAGGGATTCACATTCAAGCACATTTATATCCAACATCTTCCAATCCGAGTGTATCTGATATCTTTCGTGTCCTTAGTTGCCTCTTCCGCTTTTATTTGCTTTTGTTTTATTTTTATTTTGCAACAAACTATTTGACGAATTTGTAGGCTAGATAATAAAAAGACGGTAATTACTAGTAATCATAGTCCTCGTGGGAATGACACTCGATACTCGCTTAGCTTTGCTATAAACGATATGTGCACTTGCCTAGGCCGTTTTTAGGAGTAGCTTCCGAGCCATCAAGTTTTTGCGCGCGTTCCGGGGGATTGTGATATTAGGAACGCCTTATTTTTATTAATCTAGTCAATTTTTTTATTATTTTTCTATTTTTTTCTTCTTATTTGGGCAGATTGAGAAACTCGTTGTGGAACTGGGAACTTTACTTGGTAATATTGTGACCAATTCGTGCGACAAACTTCCACAATAAGGTATGCATATGCCCGTGAAGACCCAAGATTGAACAACCCAATGATCTCTCCAAATCGATTTCACTCTCGTAGTAAGGTCGTTTCTTTTTTTTTTTCTTTTCTTTTTAGTTTGTTGTTTTTGTGTGTTTTTGTTTGTATGTTCATCTTTTTCTTTCACATTGAGGACAATGTGAATCTTTAAGTTGGAGGTGGATGTGATTGCATGCTTGTTAGAATTTTTCTTTGGAATGCTTGTGTGTTTGCTATTTATTTTGAATTTTTTTTATGGAAGATATGATTTTTCAAGGAAACAAATTGAATATTTGTTAGTCAATAACTTGGCCCAATTACGCATAAATTAGCTTTATAATTTGTATTTTTTAAATGCAAAGCAATTGATTGTCTTGAATAGATTGACATGGATGTGGGTTGAATTTAGAGACGAGACTTCTAACACTACGATACTTGATTTGTTAAGACATATGTGACGCGATTCTTAGCGCTATGAAAGTCCGAGAACTCATGATTTAGTAGTGGTTAACTAGTTGTTAAACCAAGCTTTTAAAAAAAAAAAAAAAAAAAAATGAAAAAAAAATAAAAAAAAAAAAGAAAAAAAAGGTCCAATCGAGGTTATACTCCTCTATTTGTTGTTGCTTAGTAACTAGGAGCATTCATGAGCCCCATGTTTGTCTTTTACATAAAACGGCGACACTAATATGAGTATGGGAAACCACCCTAGGAGTGTTTGAACAGAAATTCAAAATATAAACCTAGTGGAAGCATGCCTCGGGAGGTCCCCGGCAACGGCGCCAAAAACTTGATGGCTCGGAAGCTACTCCTAAAAACGGCTAGGCAAGTGCACCTATCGTTTATAGCAAAGCTAAGCGAGTATCGAGTGTCATTCCCACGAGGACTATGATTACTAGTAATTACCGTCCTTTTATTATCTAGCCTACAAATTCGTCAAATAGTTTGTTGCAAAATAAAAATAAAACAAAAGCAAATAAAAGCGGAAGAGGCAACTAAGGACACGAAAGATATCAGATACACTCGGATTGGAAGATGTTGGATATAAATGTGCTTGAATGTGAATCCCTCTAGAACGTCTTTGTGATTTTACCAAAATAAATACAACCATAACCCTTAAGTTTTAACCATCCCTTAACATATTTTCATGCTTCATGGACCGTAGGCATTCCTAAATTAAGTTAAACCCTTTCTCAAGGCGAAAAACTCCTAACCTCAAGTTGATTAACTGAAATTTCTTTCTAGTTAAAACCCCCAAGATTGCATTAACGATTTGTGAATTCCCATATTAGGTTTGACCCTAATCGGAAGATTTATGTCGCCCTATATCTAGGATTGCATGCAACTCCTTTCACTTATATTGGTTCTATTTCACCATGAATCTCTCAATTTCCGGTGAAAAATAAACTTCAAATCAATATTGCGCATATACCAATTCGAATAAACAAGCATAACATAAGTGACTCGCATAAAAACATAAGAAAATATATTAAAACATTCAAACCAATGATCACAAATAAGTTCTAGGGTTCATCACATTCAAACACTAGCGATTTAACTCATGATGGATTTGAGAATGAAAACAACAATTAAACAAGAAGTTTTTTCGAAATCAACATGAATACTTGAAGTTAAAACTTCCAAAACCAACATAAGACTCCCTGTTGGAAGTATGATGATGAAGTGGTGGAGTTTATCTTCTTCTCCGAGCGATCTTCAATCCTTGTGCCTTAGCGCCTCCCATGGTGATCCAAGCCTTCTAACTCTCTTCCTCACTACAATATGTGTTTCTCCTCTCCAAAATATGAACTTTCATTCCTAAAATCGATTTCTTGTATACCAATGAATGAATATTACATCAATGATTTTCCAACTCAAACTCTTGGCTTTTATAAGCACCATCTTGTGAAATACCATATTAACAAATGCCCCATTTCCATGCTTGTTAGTTGAATCATTGTGTGTGCACATTCATGGTTGAGTTGGTTGAATCATTGTATACACATGATGATTGAGGGAATATGGGGACATGTTTGCAGCAAAATTGGGTGTTAAAGGTGTATAAAAGTGGTCAAAAGGCTTGGTAGGTGAGTTTTCCATAATTTTCACATGGAAAAGTTGCAAAAGGGTCCGGACACGCGTGTCGGCGCAAAGACGGCCAGGCCGTCGCACAAAATTTGCGGAGATACGCCTGGCACGCGGCGTGTCGTGCAACACGGCCAGGCCGTGTTGTGCGACACGGCCCGTGTTATGCGACACGGCCAGGCCGTGTTCGGTCTGTTTTGTGCGATTTTTCCTCCTCTTTTGACCCCCTTCAACATGGCCGTGTTGCGACACCCCCCTGCCGTGTTGGACCAAAAAGGCCCGAAATGACGCGTTTGGCTTGGAATTTCGAGCATTTTTGCATCCTTAAACTCCCGGTATGTTTTGACATGAATCCATGGTCCGAAATTCACCAAAATTAGCCCCGAATGGTCAACCTACACCAATAAAAGCACCCCACAAATAGTATAAACAATGTACAATCAAAAACTAATGAAACTAACAACAAAATAACTCAATTTCTACTCAAATACACACATAAAACATGCATAAAAATACACTTATCAAACCACCTCCAACTTTGAACTTTGCTTGTCCTCAAGCAAAACATAAAACCATAATGAGGGATTCAATACATCACAACACACAATGAATATATTTTTCTCAACACTTTGAATATAAGTAGTCAAATTCGTAGCCTTCTCAACACAAATTAGCCATTAAGTAAAAACATAATTTTGCAAAGCGATCGACTATCAAGAAAGACCGTAATATCAGTAGGCATTATCCAGACTTGAAATCATCACTCCACAGATACTGATAGTTATGAATAACTTCAATTCAGTAACACCATGAAAATATAAGAATTCAATAGATCATTGTAGTTAGCCTACTAGTCATATAACCAAGCTTCTTGAACTTTATTGGAATGAGAAGTCAAGGAGTATTCATTCTCCACTTTTTTTTTTTTTTTTTACAAGCTTGGTTTAACAACTAGTTAACCACTACTAAATACAAATGCCTACTGATATTAGGCTAACTACAATGAATACTCCTTGACTTCTCATTCCAATAAAGTTCAAGAAGCTTGGTTATATGACTAGTAGGCTAACTACAATGATCTATTGAATTCTTATATTTTCATGGTGTTCTTGAATTGAAGTTATTCATAACTATAAGATCGTGGAGTGATGATTTCAAGTCCGGATAATGCCTACCGATATTACGGTCTTTCTTGACGATGATCGCTTTGCAAAATTATGTTTTTACTTAATGGCTAATTTGTGTTGAGAAAATGCTACGAATTTGACTACTTATATTCAAAGTGTTGAGAAAAATATATTCATTGTGTGTTGTGATGTATTGAATCCCTCATTATGGTTTTATGTTTTGCTTGAGGACAAGCAAAGTTCAAAGTTGGAGGTGGTTTGATAAGTGTATTTTTATGCATGTTTTATGTGTGTATTTGAGTAGAAATTGAGTTATTTTGTTGTTAGTTTCATTAGTTTTTGATTGTACATTGTTTATACTCTTGTGGGGTGCTTTTATTGGTGTAGGTTGACCATTCGGGGCTAATTTTGGTGAATTTCGGACCATGGATTCATGTCAAAACATACCGGGAGTTTAAGGATGCAAAAATGCTCGAAATTCCAAGCCAAACGCGTCATTTCGGGGCCTTTTGGTCCAACACGGGCAGGGGGTGTCGAGCAACACGGCCATGTTGAAGGGGATCAAAAGAGGAGGAAAAATCGCACAAAATGATTTTCGAACACGGCCTGGCCGTGTCGCATAACACGGCCAGTGTCGCACAACACGGCTGGCTGGCGTGTTGCACGACACGGCCGTGCGGCGTATCTCCAAATTTTGTGCAGGCAAGACGGCTGCGTCTTTGCCGCCGCCCGACACGGCGTGTCGGGACCCTTTTGCAACTTTTCCATGTGAAAATTATGGAAAACTCACCTACCAAGCCTTTTGACCACTTTTATACACCTTTAACACCCAATTTTGCTGCAACATGTCCCCATATTCCCTCAATCATCATGTGTATACAATGATTCAACCAACTCAACCATGAATGTGCACACAATGATTCAACTAACAAGCATGGAAATGGGGCATTTGTTAATATGGTATTTCACAAGATGGTGCTTATAAAAGCCAAGAGTTTGAGTTGGAAAATCATTGATGTAATATTCATTCATTGGTATACAAGGAAATCAGATTTTAGGAATGAAAGTTCATATTTTGGAGAGGAGAAACACATATTGTAGTGAGGAAGAGAGTTAGAAGGCTTGGATCACCATGGGGAGGCGCTAAGGCACAAGGATTGAAGATCGCTCGGAGAAGAAGATGAACTCCACCACTTCATCATCATACTTCCAACAGGGGAGTCTTATGTTGGTTTTGGAAGTTTTAACTTCAAGTATTCATGTTGATTTCGAAAGAAACTTCTTGTTTAATTGTTGTTTTCATTCTCAAATCCATCATGAGTTAAATCGCTAGTGTTTGAATGTGATGAACCCTAGAACTTATTTGTGATCATTGGTTTGAATGTTTTAATATATTTTCTTATGTTTTTATGCGAGTCACTTATGTTATGCTTGTTTATTCGAATTGGTATATGCGCAATATTGATTTGAAGTTTATTTTTCACGGGAAATCGAGAGATTCATGGTGAAATAGAACCAATATAAGTGAAAGGAGTTGCATGCAATCCTAGATATGGGGCGACATAAATCTTCCGGATTAGGGTCAAACCTAATATGGGAATTCACAAATCGTTAATGCAATCTTGGGGTTTTAACTAGAAAGAAATTTGAGTTAATCAACTTGAGGTTAGGAGTTTTTCGCCTTGAGAAAGGGTTTAACTTAATTTAGGAATGCCTACGGTCCATGAAGCATGAAAATATGTTAAGGGATGGTTAAAACTTAAGGGTTATGGTTGTATTTATTTTGGTAAAATCACAAAGACGTTTAGAGGGATTCACATTCAAGCACATTTATATCCAACATCTTCCAATCCGAGTGTATCTGATATCTTTCGTGTCCTTAGTTGCCTCTTCCGCTTTTATTTGCTTTTGTTTTATTTTTATTTTGCAACAAACTATTTGACGAATTTGTAGGCTATATAATAAAAAAGACGGTAATTACTAGTAATCATAGTCCTCGTGGGAATGACACTCGATACTCGCTTAGCTTTGCTATAAACGATAGGTGCACTTGCCTAGGCCGTTTTTAGAAGTAGCTTCCGAGCCATCAGGAACTTTATCTCGGGACTTGGAATTGTTGACAGTATAGCCAGACCGCTGAGAATTTATTGTGATAATTCTGCGATTTGTCTTCTTCTCAAAGAACGACAAGTACTCTAAGCGGTGCTAAACACATGGAATTAAAGTACTTGGTACATTAAAGAAGAAGTGCAGAAACATAGAGTGTCTATTGAGCATATTAGCACTGATTTAATGGTAGCGGATCCGTTAACTAAGGGGTTACCACCTAAGACATTTTCTGGTCATGTCGAAAGGATGGGTATTATAGACAAGTCCTTGTTAGCGTAATGGTAGTGTATGTGTATATATACATAACAATTATTTGCTCCTTATGTTATGACACTCTGAGCTCATTTATAGTTGTGTTTCTGCTTGTATACATATAATGTTTTAATGTAATAACATGATAAGTCTTTCTTCAAGACTGTATGGTTGAGGCTAATGATTCACCTCTTTAAGGATAATATTAAGTTGGATTGATCTTGTGATACATGGAAGGAATCATGTCGAATAAATGATGTGTGACCGCCATGATCCAATCAATCTTATCTTAATTAAAGATAAGCCTAATTGACATTATGGTGAGATTTAATATAATGTGCACACTTAAAGTTGTTATTAAATTCTCAAGTCATCATATGGGCCAAGTGGGAGAAATGTTGGATTTAATGCCATTAAATGGCCCATATTAATGTATGTAGGTTTTAACTTTAATGCTCATCTTTGATGGCTAAGAGGAGATCAAATGTGTTGAAACCGGGACTTAGTAATTGTCCCTCTTCCTCAACCTTAAATGAGAAAAGTGATAACTCCTCTCTTTAATATGAAAGAAACAAACGTATAGAAGATTAATATAAAAGGGAGAGTTGTGTAGTCTTTAACCATCAAGAAGAGTGCAAAGAAGAAAAAGCGAGGAGGAAGAAAATAATTTATATATTAAGTGTTCATTTGCTCAAGAAGAATTGCTATGGATCAAGGTAAGTATCTATACCAATTCTTCTTGAGCAAATGAACACTTAATATATAAATTATTTTTCTTCCTCCTCTTTTTTCTTTGCACTCTTCTTGATGGTTAGAAGACTACACAACTCTCCCTTTTATATTAATCTTCTATACGTTTGTTTCTTTCATATTAAAGAGAGGAGTTATCACTTTTCTCATTTGGTTGAGGAAGAGGACAATTACTAAGTCCCGATTTCAACACATTTGATCTCTCTTAGCCATCAAAGAGAGCATTAAAGTTAAAACCTACATACATTAATATGGGCCATTTAATGGCATTAAATCCAACATTTTGGATCAAGGTAAGTATCTATACCAATTCAATGTAATTTCTGCAATTGTGAAAATCATGGATTCTAAGATGCTTGGGCATTATAGAGAATTGATAAATTTTATAAAAAATTTACAAAAATAACTATAAACCTATATTTTAAATAGGTAAAATGAAAAACTAGTGGATCGAGTAGTGTATTAATTATTTCTTTAGCATAATCGTAACCAGAAAACGATTTTTTTTTACAGACATAGCTGGACTGATAAAGGAATGGAACAAATCTCGCTGGAGGTCATTAGCCTGAGTTTGATTTTTGGGGAATCATTTCTTTTGTTTAAACCAGTGGCATCGATGAGAGGTCAGAACTGCTACCTAGACATAGTAGAGTGCAAGCTTAAATGTACGTTGGGAATGTTCGGCCCGGGCCCAAAATTGTCGGGCCAATCCATGAAATCGGGTTGGGCCAACACGAAATTCAATCAGGCTGCTAATTTCTTGGCCCAACCAACTCGGATTTTGGGTCGTTCAGACAGTTCATTTCGGATATATATAAATGCTTCCGCAATTCTGATTAATCTATTTCTTTCTTGAATTATCATGGTAGTCTGATAGATCTGTTGAAGCATGCTATTATGGATTTCTTGAATTAAAGCATGTCCTTTTGTGATTTCGATTTCTAACACAAATTAATCCCAAATCATAATCGGATCAATATATTGAGTAGAACTTTTTAGTTCGTAGACAAAACATTGAACAGATACTGTGTATAGACACCGTTCTATAACCCCGCCTATGGTTTCCAAATTATTACTATTATTTTCTTCTTGTTCTATGGATCCCGATGTGACATACTAATGCAGATTTGCAATTTCAAGTAAGTTAAGTTCTAATTTTGGAAACAAATAAATATTGATATGGAAAGTAATTTATGACTTCTTACTTCTCCAAGGGCAAAGGCTTTTTGCTGCCTGCCATTGACATCACTTGTAAGTTGTAAAGACTTGCACGTATTAGAGATGGCAGTGGGGAGGGGAATCCCCGTTCCCCGCGGGGATCCGCCCCGAACGGGGCGGGGATTCCCCGAAAATTTCCTCCGTGGGGACGGGGACGGTGAAATTTTTCTCCCCGTTGGCGGGGACGGGGCGGGGACGAGGATCATACTCTCCGCCCGGTTTCCGGCGGGGAACCGCTTATTATATATATAATATAATATTTATAATATAATATACATATATACACATTAAATATTAAAAATAACAAAATATTTAATTTATTTTATTAATGAGTAGTTTATTAGTTTTTTATATAATTTATTAATATAAAAAATGATTATTTTTATAAAAAATTGAATTTTTGCAAAAAAAAAAAAGAAATTAAAGCGGGGAGCGGGGAATCCCCTCGGGGACAGGGATGGGGGAAATTTTTCTCCGATTGTCTCGCGGGGACGGGGATGGGGATCGCTCCCCCGCTCCCGTCCCGCCCCGTTGACATCCCTAGCACGTATGTATGTACTTAGAACTATTTAATAAGTTTTGTGTAAAAAAAAAAAAGAACTATTTAATAAGTGGGTCACATCATCATTTAAAAACTACGACTTAATTAGTCATTGACCGGTGGAGTAATCAATTCTTAGGCCATTTGTGTCATTGTGTGGTTACATTTACATTAGGGTAAATTTTAGATTAAGAGGATGTTTGGCTAGATTATAATGTTTGAGAGCTATAAGCACTTATTATTTTTTTTCAAAAAAAATTAATCTAATAAATTTTCAAAATAAGATGTTAGGAGCTTATAAGCTGTTTTTTAGAAGGAAAAAAAAAGTGGGGATCCCAATTTATATTCGATATAAGATCATATTTTAACAACCTAATTATAAAGTTGTCAGTACTAACACCTTATAAACTTCATCGTCTTATTTTATTCAAATACTTCGATAACTTATTTTTAAAATAAATATCAAAATAAGATTAACATCTTCTAATTTCTTAAAGCACCTTTTAAGATGTATGAACTTATGAGATCTTTTAACTTAGCTTAGGCAAATACCCTATAAATTATGAGTAAAAAGAGGTCTATGTGGAGGATCACTATGTAAAAAGAGATCGATGGAATTAAAGAAGACAACTCTGTACACTACCAAAAAAAATCAGTTTACTTATAGAAATATGTATTGAGATTACATTAAAGTGTAGGTAAAATTGTTGTAGATATTGAGGTAATTGTTTACCAACAAAATCTAAAAATATTGGCAAATACATGCAGTAATTATGCCGGTAAATTTAAAAACTATCGGTGATCTCAGGGACGAAGCCATGTAGGGGCTAAGGGGGGCACTGCCCCCTCCCCTCAAATTTCGAAAAAAAAAATAGGGGTATTTTGGTCATTTCACTTTTTAATCTTAAAATAAATAAAAAGAAAGAAAAAATGGGGAAAAAGAGTCTTCAATTATATTGCATTCCTCTTTCCTATTTTCATTTGTGAATCTTGAAAAATATGAGTCCTGGTCATTTTTTCCTTTTCTGAAAACTTTGTACATTTTTTAAATCCCGCCATAAACTTTAACTTGATTTTTTGCATTATTTTCTTGTGTCTCTATCTGTCCTTTTTGGTATATTGATGTAATTGTATTTTGTTATTTATTTATGAATATTAAGATATGATTGAATTAATACAATAACATAATCAAAACTTTTGCTTATTTTAAATTTGATGTATTGTTTTTCATTTTTATATATGGTAATGGACAAATTGTCCACTTATGTTTTGCAAAAATGAAAAATTGCCCACTTAAGTTTTATAAGAATAAAAAATAGTCATATATTTCAAAAAAAAAATGATTCGGTATATTTTTCGGTACCGAGTAATGAACCGGTCCCTATAAATGAAAAAAAGACAAAGTGAAAATTTGAACTAAAAATGGCTGAAAAATATGGTTTAAACTATTTTATTATGGAGAAGTGGCCAAAAATCCGACAGACTCTTTTTATATTATTATTAGTTGGCCCCCTACCCAAAATTTAGAAGCCGTTCTTGGGTGATATGTTGGTAATTTTTCGGTAGAAATTAGGGAAAACTAATATCTTTTATTAGGTAACTGTAAAATTTAGTGACATCGTCATTTCTGTCATTAAACTAGAATTTACTTGTAGTGGTATACTTGAATTGTGAAAAATAAATTTACAGTTTTGTTCATATATATTAACATATAGTACATGGTAGTGATAGACATTGTCAATGGTACAAAATGTAGATGAGGTTGACCTAGAAAGTTGAGGCTCAACTATAATTTATAAGATTTGGACACTAATCATATGGTGGGTGAAAAGGAAAAATTTAACAAATCACAATAATTACAGCCAATAAATTCTATGAAGTTAGGTGTAAAAGGAAATGGTGTCAGTGACCCCACTTGTACCAAAATTCATTGGTTTACACTTAATCATCATTTATAATTAAAATTAGTTGCTAATCATCTTAATTAAGTTTTTTGGGGATGGATGAGACATATTTTGTAGGAGTCAAAAAAGTTTTGCTCCTCTCTTTCTTTCCTGTCTCTCTCATTGAGAGGTAATTATTAGGGTTATTAAAAGTAGTACCATATTCTCACTCCCAATGTAGAGGGAAATTAATTTAAACCAAAAATATAAAATAATTAACTCCTAAAATTCACTTCTCCAAAGAGGTGCATGTGATGTTCATTATGCTCACCTATTGTCTTGCTTGTGGTCAAGTGTGTTTTATTTAATGTGCTAATTAGAGATTTAATCTTCATTTAAATATTAATAATATTTAATTCATGTTACAAGTCACAACATGGTTGAGCAATAGCTACTATTTGTTACCCAATACTTATACTAACATCACATCCAGGGGTTTTACCCGAATCGAGTTGAGCCGAACAAAGTTTTGTTTGAAGCTTGTTTGAATATTTATCGAGCTTCAATAATTATGTTTGAGTTTGGTTTAATTATTAATTGTACCGAGTTTTAGTCGAGTCGAACACGAATCGAGCTCGAGTAGCTTGATATTTTTACACATATTATCGTATTTTTTTTACTAATCGAGTCGAACTCTTACCAAACCTTATATTTGATCGAAAATTGTGTTCGAATTGAATATCAAGCAGTTTGGCTAGATTTTCACCCCTAAATTCACATCATTATTTTTAACGTATTTTTTTCTAAGATTAACAAATATTATAAGTAGGCTCCACAAAATTTAAGAAAATAAGACCGATAGCACCTGAAATATTTTTTTATTAATATGATTATACTTTAGACAAACTTCATATTCTTGAAAGGCAAAATAAATGCAATCAAGCTCCTCCATTATAATACTCCTTTTTAGATTTTCGGATTTCAAACTTTAAACAAACTTGAGGACTGGTCAACATATTGATACTAATAATAAATTATTGGAGCTCAATTTTAATTCATAAATTGCACATTAACATGCATCAATCTCTAATTTATATTAACAAAAATACACTATTGTATGAGTGCAAATACAATTATTAGAAAAAATTGTGATTAGTTGTACGAAGACATGTTTACTTTTTCGAAAAAGTCAGCTGTTTTAATTTTATATTTTTATTTTTTTTGAGAGCAAGTTTTGAAAATTGTTTGGTTATGACCAAGTAGTGCCAAGCTTGCTCAAAAGTCAAAACATGAACGAGTTATAGTTTAATTTCATTTGGGCCTACAAATTGTGTTTTACGTTTTGGAGTATATATTCTGGCCCAATCCCTTGTTATACAGATTTGTTTAATCAAAAAACTATTTAAATGTTGGGGTTAGTTTATAGTATCCAAGAGCAGGGTGTATATGAATCCAGTAAAATCAAATATAACATTGTTCGAGCTTGTTCAAACTGCTATCAACCTTCAAAACTTGTATTTGGATTTGTTATGGTTATTAGTCGAGTCGGATTTGAATGAACTTTTGTAGAGCAAATTACAAATCGAACTTAAGTAGTTTGATACCTTTTTTAAGCAAAAGTGCACGTCCATATAAATGAAATAGAGAAAAAATGTTGATTACAAAGCCGGTAAGCTAGTCTATGAGTGAAACGTCGATAAAACGTAACCATATCCTTGTAAACTATATACAAGCCATTTATATAGTATCTCGATGTTTTTATACATGTTTTATTATATTTTTTACTAATCAAGGCGAGCTTGAACTGGTCTTTATACTTAATTGAACAAAAAAATGTGTTCAATTTTGGTTGGTTGTCCATTAATAATTGAACTCAAATAAGTTTTTAGGGATCTAGATAGGCATTCTGTTTATGTATTTCCATTATTTTATAATTGAGACTTCATGTTTCCACATGACTAATCATTGGAGAAATAACTCTCGGCCCCTTAGGAACTGTCCCAAATAAACCGCGAGAATATACAGTAGCTCCCATATTCTTAATATCCTCAATTATCATGCATAAAGAATCATCCTAAAGTGATTGATTCATATTGAACTCTTTTTCCTATTATTATGAATTCAATAGAATGTGCAATTGAATCATATGATATTTCAAAACTTTTCAATGTGTGTCTGCCAACTAGGGATAATCCTATCAAATTACTAGGAAATGTGTAAAGGGTGTCCTCAATGTAGCAAGCAAGCAAATTTTGTGTATCAAAACAATCCCTTGATTATTTTTTATTATTATTTTGTCCTTATTTGGAATTAAAGCCATATAGAGTTATAGACTCTTTCCTAGAGTAGTATTCCTTTATTTTCTAATAAATTAACACATTAATATAAATGGTCAAATAAATTTCATGTGACACAGTAAGCTATATACCCATAAATATACCTATAGGCTATAGCACCCAATAAAGTCAAGACATGGGATGGTGGCAAATATTTTTAGAAGATTTGAATTAATATCGAGCCTTCATTGGGTGGAGAAAAATAGTACGAGGAAATATAATTTATTATCCTTTACTTTTATTTATATTTTTTATGGGAATTTAAAAATAATAAATTGAGTTTGGTCTAATTATTAATCGAATTGAATATGAATCAATTTAAAGAGCCGATCTTTATATATATGAGTATATATATTTACTAATTGATGAAGTTGATCATGCTAAGTTTTATATCTTATTGAACGAAAAAAACATGTTTAACGTTTATTATTTAAGTTAACGAACGGAGCTCAATAAACTTTAATTTTGACGATCGATTTATACCGGATATCAAGTGAATTAGTATCTATTAACATATATGATCAAACAACCATTATATGCAAATTAGTACCACTTCATGAATTTAGCACATTAAAAATTGAATCACCTCCTACATAAGTTAATTAGAGAAATAATGCAAAATAATGTTCCAAATCCAGGTATCAGTAAGTTTCAAAGATCTCTTACTATTCAAAAGAGAAAAGGAAAGAAAATTGAAAAACTAAATAAGTGGGGGAATTTTGGGAAACACCGAATTTTCTGCTAAAAAAGTCATTTTATGAAATTGATTCGCAATTTGTATTGGGGTCCCTTTTAAGAAGAATCAGAATAAGGTTTACACAACCAGGGGCCTTAGCACATTGGCCACCACGGAGGTCATAGGTTCAAAACCCCATTCCATTAAAGAGTTCGATTCATGCATAGATCAACTATTATTAAATCTATTATTGGATTGAGGGTCAAATATAATTGTTTTCTTTATCTTGGTGGTTAACGATGAGGGTCGGAGCTGCTGTCTAAGACATAAGCCTGAAGAAATAAAATCGGTACTTTAATCAAACTAATCCTTTAAATAAGTGATTTGTGTTGTTTCTTTGGTTCCCCCCCTCTATATTGGGCCTTTAATCTTTCTAGTTAGAGCATTAATTGAAGGATTAAAATATGACCCAAATGCCAAAGCACATGTATTAGGCATCTTCTTCAACAAGCCACATGAATAGTGATTTTTCCACCATTAAAGTTCCATGCTCTAACAAATAGAAGTATTGATTTAAAGTAACAAATATTTCTTCAACTAATAATACTGATATTTTTGTATTGTTTAATACATCAACTTATTCAGCTACGATTAGATGGATGAAATATGTCAAGTCAAATAAACTATAAGTCAAGTTTATTTGAATGTTGAATCGAGCTTCAATAATTATATTTGAACTTGGTCTGTCTCATTGTCAATCAAATTAAAGTTGAATGACTTTAATTTATTTTGTGTGTGTGTGAGTGATGATTGATGAATGACATTAATTAAGTCTAAATCGAGCTGCATGTTTTTTTTATATATATTATTTTTATCCAATCAAGTTAAACTCAAACCAAAATTTAAATCTGACTGGATAAATAAATACTTTGATTTGTTCTGTTTAATGAACATATGTAGAACGAGACAATTAATCTTGAATCGAATATCAAACAGTTCAGTTGACATTGCTTTTAGCACTTAAACATAAACTTTTTATGAAATTCTAGCATAAAATAGATTTATGTTCACTGGCGGAGCTAGGGGCCAACTGGCCCGACCGTCCCTTAAAACAATTAGTATGTAAATTATTTTAAGATTTTTTTTTATTTAACATTTATATGTTTTTTAATGTTTTATCTAATCCACCCCAATTTTGTTTATTGGCCCACCTCAATTTTTTTCTTGGTTACGTCATTGCTTACATTTCATCTTTTACTAATTACTCTCAATGCCATGTCCACACATGAAAAAAAAATACACTTAAATTGCTAACATTTTTTTTTAAAAAAAATGTATCAACAAGAGAACAAGGGATATATAGTTAGTTTTCAACAACACAATATTTATCAAATGTAGGTTGAGTTTGTATCCTTAACATATGGTAGTGGGAATGAGAGATGCATCCCATATTAAATTTAATAAAAAGTTGAACTTTAGAGCCAAATGACAAAAAGAGTGTGTCATTTGTATTTGAGATTTAATGATGAATGGATAAATTAAAGTTTTTCATCTTTTTTCAAACTTTTTTCTTCCTTTTCCCATTGCATTAGTGGGAGTTGTTGGTATCCATGCGTGAAAAATGTTGTTAGGTTTGATCATTATGCATGTTCATTGAGTGTTTTTGTGACTACTTTTGGCCCATGCCCTTTTTGTCCTTTTTGATTTTTTACATTTTTTATATTTTATTTACTTAATATATATATTTTATAATCCTTTTAATGTTTTTTTAAATATATATTTATGGGCCACTTTGTTCCTTTTTTGTCAAAGCATCGGCAGGCCGGCTTTGATTGTACGAATCCTAAACTGGGCCAGTATGATTTTCATTATATGGATTAATGATTGTGTAATTTATTGAATATCAAGTTTTTCCAAATTAAGTTTATATGCGTTTCAAAATAAAATAAAATAAAATGAATATCAAGTTTTAACAATTATATTTGAGTTCGGATTGGTTATTATTTGAGTCGACCCAACGAAGTTCGGTCATGTCAAATATGAATCGAGTTCTAGTAGCTTAATATATTTAGTCTTATTTTATTATTCGTTCAAATGAGTTCCAGTATCTTATCAAACGAAAAAATATGATTTATTATTTAATGAATTGAATTCAAACGAAAATTGTATACAAGAAAATTCAAATGTTTTCCTTTTTTTCACAGAAAAAAAAATTGGATGAGAGAAACAACTAATATTGTGCACTCCATATTACTTAGCTTAGTCCTAGGTGGTGGGCAAAACCCAACCGAAACCGAAAAATCGGATCGATGAATTTGGTACAGATTGGTTCGGTTTTTTGGTTAAATGGTTTGGTTTGGCTTTAAATATAATAAATGGAATTATTTTTCGGTTCGATTTTGGTCTAGAAAATATCGGTTTGCATCAAACTGAATATTTTTTCATAGTTATTTTTTTATTATTATTTCAATTTTTTTATTTTATTTCATTGTTAATTTGACAAATAAATATAATATATATATTTTTAGCAAATAAAATAAAGTTCAAACCGAAAACCAAACCGAACCGATCTAGCGATGCGATTCGGTTTTGGTTATGAAAATAATATATTTTTGGTTTTTGAGTTTTGAGGTTTTGTTCTGCACCGAATCAGTCGTTTGCTCGGCCCTACTTAGCCCGCTCAAATAGTCAAAAACCTCGAGCCCAGGCTAATGACAACTATGTAAGCCCAACAACTAATCTGGCTTACACCACATTACTTTGGCCACTCAAACTACTAGTCCACTACTTCGTTGATGTACGTATACCTATTATGAATTTCAGCCCAATTTGCCAAGCGTCTTATTTTTGAACTAAAAACTGGAGATCTGTTTGTTTCATTTCTGTAGACTGCAAATGCAAAATATCATATTAGTTAAAAATGGTGTATTGGAAAATTTAATTTTAGAATTAGATGGCGTGGTTCGCTTTTTCTCGTTAATATAGAGAAATTAAACTAGGTTAACATTTTTATAAAAAGATTTATTTTATTTCTTTAACCAAATGAAATAAATTTATGATAAATTATGATTTTTTTCCTCCTCCAGTTATAATAGTCCAAAGTAGTGCCAAGATTGCTCAAAATTTATACTTGAAATCCATTTGGGCCTATATATTGTGTTTACACTTTGAAGCATATAGTACGGCCCAATCCCAAGTTTATAGTTTTGATCAAGACTTGTTCCCACTCCCAAGCAAAACGGACTGTCAAGGGCCTCAAGATAACAAGATTTTGGGTTCATGCTATGATATCCGCCACAATAAAAATAGAGGAAATACCACAAAATACCCTCATTTTCCAAAAAAAGACAAAAATATCACCCTATTTCAAATCTACTCGATCCGCTCCTTTTGTTCCCAAATATACCCGCCCACTTTACGTTTCTATTCAGTTTTTTACCCCTTGTTTCGTTTCATCACCTCCTTCTCCGCTGAGAATTTGTGTTTAATAACATGACTGTGAACTTCATGCTGGAACTCCGCATCAAACGCTTCCAAATCGTCCCCGCCTACAACTTCCACGTGGCGCTTGCAGTATTCGAGAACCTTCGCCAGGATCTTCGACGTGACGTTGTGTATCGGGATAACGGTGTCGGCGCAGTCGTCCTCGATCATGTGCTTAATATTCTGCGATTCGACGGCAACCGCGTCCTCCACCTCAAATGTCTCGCCGTTGGAGCTCCTCGAGAATGATCATCTTTCTTTGCAGATGACATTGATGAGTTTTTGATTCAATGAATTTCGAAAACCCTAACCTAATTGAAATCGGGGGAGAAATAATGGGAAACAGGAAAATTGAATAATTGAGATTTGAGACTAGTTTTCTTGGCTTTTAGGATTCCGAAGTGAGGACAAAAATTTCCTTCAGCGATTTGGACTCCTGATTTTCTTTTTTTTTTTTTTGTGTGTGTATTGAATGCAAATTTAAATGATTTGTTGATTTTGTGTTGCTGATGCATGATTTTTCTGTGTTCTTTTATTATTTTGTGGTTTGAAGTTTTTCGTTTGTTTCGATGTTGTTTCAAAGTTGTTTCTTTTGTTCTAATTTATGTATTTTCCATTTATTTTGTTTTTTTATTGTTTTTGATTTGTTGTGTTATCTATCTGACTGTGTATATTTTTTTTATTTCTTTTGTAGTGAATGTGAGATTTTTTTGTTGCTTGTTATGTCAAACACTTTATTGTTGGGAAGGCTATGGACGTCGAAACGTTCGAGACAGAGAATGAACAAGCAAGGCTCAGTCATCTGCTTCACAATCATGTTAAGTTGAAGCTGCAAAATGGTGATGACGATGACAACGACATTGAGATTCTACCTCCACTTCCTAATGATTTTAGATAATTGTTGTTATGTAAATCTTAATGATGGTGTAATCAGTTGAAACATGTAAGAAACATAAATGAAACATGTAAGAAACAATTGTGAAACAAGGGATCATGTGATAAAAGTTTGTAGTAAATTGCTTTTAAATTTAGAGAAATATAGTGTAGTTTTTCCCCATATACTCTTCAGCTTTTTTTTTGCCATCCTTGTAAATGTTGATCTTTGCTTCATTTCGATGTCCGCATGTCTAATCTTGAACTAAAGATCTCACGTACTCTAGCAAAGTTGTTATTAGTAAGTCTTTCCCGCTTCTGATTGATGCATTCAATAATTCTACGATGTTGGAAGTCAATACAAAGTATTTTTTGGTCCGACAAGAGAGTCGTGTCCATTTTCGTAGCCGATGATGGACAAGTAAACTCAAATTTTCTCGAATTGAATTTGTTGTTCTAAGACCCTTAGTGTCTTTATTCTTTGAATGTGTTGTCCATTGGAATGAGTATTCTGTTATCTCAAAGTTCTGACTCTCCATTTTCTCCCATTGTCCATTGTGGTATACTACAGCTGGGATTTACTCCATTCAACTATGGATTTCGATAAATAGTTGGCTAAGTGAAACATAAACGAAACATAAATGAAACATGAATGAAACAATGTTTATGTACGTCAAGAAACAAGGCGAACGAAACAATTGTGAAACATAAAAGAAACATATGTGAAACAAGAAAGAAACATATGTGAAACAATCACGTAATGTACTACATTCAGTTTTTTCCAGATTGACACGTTTTATTCTTAGATAATCACGAGAAGCAATGTTTGTAGGATTTTGGATCATAATTCGAATTAAATAAGTATTTTGAAGCTCACGACTTCCAGGTTTTTGGATATGCATGCAAAATTACTGGTTAAATTCAACGTCAATCTCAGTCAATACACATTGAATCATAAATTTCAATCTGTAAAATCATGAAATATATCTGAATAAGGTATTCTCAGAACAAGATAAACAGATTGCGTTTTTTTACCTGTTTTGGTCTTCTTCTTCCTCGATATTGATCTCGAGTTGTGATCTCTAACAGTCCAGTTTTTTTTCCTTCGATCTGTGTTTCCTCGAATCTATGCATTTCCTCTGTTTTTCGTTAATATTTTGGGATTGTATTTTTTTATCAGAGATCTTGCTGTGATCAGCACCGTGGTTCTTGGAGGGGAAACGATGCAATTCACCGAAGATGCTGAAGATTGGGTAGTTTTGTACGGAATCTGTTTGAGCTGGGTATATTTGGGAACAATTTGGCCATATCGGGCATTTTTGTGAAACATCCGGTAGGGTAGACATTTTCTTTGGTATTGGGCATCCAAAATCGGGTATTTGTGTCCTTTTCCCATAAAAATAAGTCAAGCCCATATGAAAAAATATCAACTTAGTCCTTGACATGAGGCCCATTTAGTGTAGGAATTTTCAACGAAACTCTTTGTAAATATCTAAAGGGTCTTGTAGGAATATTTAATAGAGAATTCTAAAAGGCTTTGCAAAACTATTAGATCAAATAAATCCTGGCCATCTGTTAGAGAGTTGGAAAAGTATAAATAAATAGGATATATCCATTTCTAATCCAATCAATCAAGAACTAAGTTGTAGTTGTGAATGAGTGGGGGTATTCACACCTCTTTTTTCTTTAATACGACCACCCTTTTTTAAGGGAGCCGCTATTAGCACCCCAGAACCTATCAATACACACTTCTTCTTGTAAGTCCAAGCGGCTACGATAATCTAGAGGGGGGGTGAATAAATTATCTCCATCTTTTCGATTTCGCCCTCTTTTTCGAACCAAATGCTCAAACACAATAATAAAGGTGCGAAATGTAAACAACACACGTCGATTTATAGAGGTTCAACCCACCTAGGGCCTAATCCTCTACCACCCCAGTATATCCAGGATGGATTTCAAAAAGAATTTTTTTTTATTAATTTACCAAAAATTAATACAACACCAACTTACAACAACACCTTGAAGAGCACCACACTCTTCTTCAACACCACATTTGAGATTACCACAATCTCTTCTTGAAGATTACCACAATCCCCAACGGCACCTTGTGAAGATTACCACAATCTTCAACCTTGAAGAATACCAAATTCTTCAACACCTCAACAAGAAGATTACCACAATCTTCTTATACCTAACACCTAGATCACCCAAGTGTGTTCTTACCACAAGAACACTCACAAGGATATCTTGTGTTGAATGATAACCCAAAAATTCAAGATTACAACTCGATAATGAATTATAAAATTGAGTGCAAGTGTAATCAAGAATAACCTAGACCTCAAGGATGTGAAAGTGATAAGCTAGGCAATTTACAACAAGAATAATGACAATAGAAGACCAAGTGTTTGCTTGAGAATATCTTGTTGTGTTGTGTTGTTCTCTCTTGTATATGTTGCTTCAATTCTTCCTATATTTATAGAGGATGTCTTGTACATGATAGGATCCTCTTGGGGACATGAATTCTGTAAAAAAATACCAAGACAATTGAAGAAAATAGCTGTTAGAAATCAACCCCTCAAATTAAGGAAAAATTGTCTGCAAACTCAACGGATAGTTTGCTGTCAAAAGAGGGGTTCGACCGGTCGCGCAGAGATAAGTTGAAATTGAAATTTCTGCGAAATTTACACAGGGGGACCGGTCGAGGGGGGGTTCGACCGGTCACCCTCATGTTGGACCGGTTGGGGTGAACAAAAAAGAGAAACAAATGTTTTTGTTCTTCGGGGGGGCTTCAGGCACCGGTCGCCCCCCTCATTTTTGTCTCTGTCCCTTTTTCTGTTCCAAAACTCAACATAGGTACGGGTTGCCCTATAGGGCGACCGGTCGAGCCTGAAACTAAACTGATGTATCGAGCTATTTGAACATTAAAACTAATAAGTCAAATAGGAGGGAAAGGTCGAATCATACGACTTGTAGAGATTTATGAAAACTCATTCGATAAGCAAAACATGATCACTATAAATGTATAAGACTTTTGAAATCGACAGAATCATGTAGGTGATGAATTTTTCATTGAAACGTTTTATCGAACACTTGGCGGGCGTCAAAAATTGAGAAAGATATATATAGCCCTTGCAAATGAAATCAAGCCAAGTTTTTCATCACCAAATGCAATTTAACAAATGTCAATCATCAACAATCAATAAGCTCATCACAAAAATATATGAATTGCATCAAGAAAAATACATATAAGCCAAAAACTCAAGGGTTCAACCCAATTGAGCTAAATAGAGTGAAATTCTTACCATTCAATCGGTAAAGATGAACATCAATGATGATAACCGAGCTAGGTAGTCCCCAAAATATATAATTCATGCATCAAAACTCATTTGAAGTGAATCGTGTGTGAAAATTGCAAAGGGGACGAAATAGAGAAGAAAAACGCCAAAATGGCTAAGTCTGGAAACATAACTCATTTTAACTGAAATATCACCAAGGGCGACCGGTCCAGGGCATGGGCGACCGGTCGGCCCCTGCCCTGGCATCCCACTGTTTTGGTTCTGTTTGAAAAATCCGAAGTTTGATCCAAAAATCCGATTTTTTCGCCCCTAAGTTTTAAAAGCGTGCAAAATGCAAACGTAAACCTCATTCAATATACATTATGCTATAATCAAGCTCGAAATAAGGTAAAATACTCGCGGTTAATGATTAAAAAAATCCGCGAGTTATCCTTGAGACGGAATTAAACACATCTCAATTTTTCGTTTTAGAAACGCAATCCCTTAGAAAAAAAATTCGAATCTCAATATGTTTAGTTCGATTATGACTAACATATTTTGATAAATTGTAAACACTGAACTTGTTATCCCGGAAAAATAAGAACGTTTTAATACTTTGGATATACAAGTCATAAGAAGAAGTGCCTTTCAAATATTTGAAAATTTCTTTTAACGGCACTTTAATGAGATTCGTTGGGATAGTTTTTTGAAGTCGAGCAAATAGACATAAGACATATAGAATGTCGAATCTATTGGAACAATACAAGAAAACATACCTCGAATTTGTTTGTCAATCGATATGTCTTTCTCAACCTTTGTTAATCTCTACATTGGTAGCCATAGAGGTTGAGTTGATTCTTCTTTCTTCAATGCTTAACTCTTTCAAGAGTTCTTATATAACCATCTTCTTGGCATTGAATAATTTGTAGTCCAAGCAAGAGATTGAGCTCCCCCATCATGCTCATTTTAAGCTCACCTAGTATCAACTTAGAAAAACAAATCTTGCACAAATGTTCATTAGTAGCACCAAAAATATTCTCATAAATATGCACAAGCAAACAATCTTGCCCTTTTTTAAAAAAAAAAAAAACAAAGAGAGTAGTATCAACTTTACCTCTTGTAAAATCATTTAGCAAAAAAGCTAAGTCTATCAACCGTACAAGGCATGTAAACACAATAATAAAGGTGCGGAATGTAAACAACACACGTCGATTTATAGAGGTTCAACCCACCTAGGGCCTAATCCTCTACCACCCCAGTATATCCGGGATGGATTTCAAAAAGAATTTTTTTTTATTAATTTACCAAAAATTAATACAACACCAACTTACAACAACACCTTGAAGAGCATCACACTCTTCTTCAACACCACCTTTGAGATTACCACAATCTCTTCTTGAAGATTACCACAATCTCCAATGGCACCTTGTGAAGATTACCACAATCTTCAACCTTGAAGAATACCAAATTCTTCAACACCTCAACAAGAAGATTACCACAATCTTCTTACACCTAACACCTAGATCACCCAAGTGTGTTCTTACCACAAGAACACTCACAAGGATATCTTGTGTTGAATGATAACCCAAAAATTCAAGATTACAACTCGATAATGAATTATACAATTGAGTGCAAGTATAATCAAGAATAACCTAGACCTCAAGGATGTGAAAGTGATAAGCTAGGCAATTTACAACAAGAATAATAACAATAGAAGACCAATTGTTTGCTTGAGAATATCTTGTTGTGTTGTGTTGTTCTCTCTTGTATATGTTGCTTCAATTCTTCCTCTATTTATAGAAGATGTCTTGTACATGATAGGCTCCTCTTGGGGACATGAATTCTGTAAAAAAATACCAAGACAATTGAAGAAAAAAGCTGTTAGAAATCAACCCCTCAAATTAAGGAAAAACTGTCTGCAAACTCAACGGATAGTTTTGCTGCCAAAAGAGGGGTTCGACCGGTCGCGCAAAGATAAGTTGAAATTGAAATTTTTGCGAAATTTACACAGGGGGACCGGTCGAGGGGGGGTTCGACCGGTCACCCTCATGTTGGACCGGTTGGGGTGAACAAAAAAGAGAAACATATGTTTTTGTTCTTCGGGGGGGCTTCAGGCACCGGTCGCCCATAGGGTCGACCGGTCGCCCCCCTCAATTTTGTCTCCGTCCATTTTTCTGTTCTAAAACTCAACACAGGTACGGGTTGCCCTATAGGGCGACCGGTCGAGCCTGAAACATAAGTGTAGTCCAATTTTAAATCGAAAATAAACTTCAAGAAATACTCCAAAAATTAGTAAAAACATTTTAAATCGATCGGGAGTATTTGAACAACATTTAGGGACATTGTTTTGATGTAAAAACACATTGACACAAACTCATTAAAAGCGTTGTCCAATTTTGTCGAAAATAAACTAGAAGAAATACTCCGGAAAATATTAAAACCATTTTAAATTATTTAGGAGTATTTGGACAACCTTTAAAAACATTGTTTTGGTGTAAACACAAAATCATCAAAATAATGATAAAACCATTTATCAAACACTTCTTAATATACCCCTATCCCATTTTTAAAAGTGATTTATTTAATTAATACATACCCAATATTTCTCTAATTTACCCTTTTTCCAATTAAACTATAAACCCCAATTCTTTTTCCCCAAAACATAAGCCCACTGCCCACCCAACATTATTAACACTTATAATACTACTTTTGACCTATTATAAACACGTAGAATAATAGCATTCCGCTGTTTCGAATAAAATGTTGCTTGAATTAATATCACGATGAACAACTTTAGGTTCAAGACCCTCGTGCAGATAGGTTAACCTGAGAATCATCAAGTTACAAAAACCAAAAAGTTTAATAGAATAGAGATTTGCAGATCATCAAGTTACAAAAACCAAAAGGTTTAATCAAATAGAAATTCACAAGTAGCTATAATTTTGCATTTTACCCTTTCCGGTTCCAAGCATGATGTTCTAAGTTTCCGTTGTTTACATAGTCATACACGAGCATCCAGAAATTCGAAATATACCTATGAGTGTATTTAGAAACTTGAATAAAATGAATTACAGAGTCTAAGTTATGAGTGTCCCTATGAGATATAATTATCATTGCATTTACTGTAATGAGATAGCGAAATGTGAAAAATGGAACTATTTGGGAATAAATCATGCAGAACTATTTTTCTCCACAGGAAAAGATTATAAGATTTAAATAAGATAGGAGTGTATTTAGATATTTGATGGGCGGATCCTTGTTGGCCCATGGTCAACAATCAACAAGCCTTTTTTTTTTTTTTTTTTTCTTCCCCAGCTAGAGTTAAAGTATGATTTTATGAGAAAAAAATATGCTATTTATTTTAGATAAAGTATCATATTTTTAATATAGTCACAAATTATGATTACATTACATTGAAGGACAAATAAATATATCGTAATTAAAGTAACACCTTTATGAGTAAAAATATATATTTTTGAGATAATGAATCATGTTTTAAGAGTAACAATATCTGTTTTTTAAATAAAGTATTATATTTTTTTAATAATAAATACAAAGAAAGATGAATAGTAGATATGATAGAGTTAAAGTAATACTTTTATAAATAAAAGTATTTGTTTTTTGAGATAAAGTAATATATTTTTTAATATAGTTACAAATTATGAATATATTACAATAAATATGTATATAACAGAGTTAAAGTAACACTTTTATACGTTAAAGTATCTATTTTTTGAGATAAAGTATCATGTTTTTTAATATAGTCACAAATTAGAAATGAAGGAAAGAAGAAAAAATAAAAAATAAATATGATATAGTTAAAGTGACACTTTATAAGTAAAAGTATCCGTTTGTTGAGATAAAATATCAGATTTCTTAATACAGTTACAAACTAGGAACAAAAAAAGAGAAAAAATAAAAAATAAATACGATGTAGTTAAAGTAACACTTTTTGTAAGTATCCATTTATTGAGATAATGTATCATGTGTTTTTAATAGACTTGGGTTCGATTCTTAGCTTTTACATTTATAGGCGTTTTTAATTATTATTTTTAATTACCAGGCGTAATTATGAATGAGTTTATATACATTGTTATTCTGAAATTGCACAATAAGCACTAGTGGTGTAGTGGTAGAACACCATCTTTAGTCTGTATAGGTCGCGGGTTCAATTTCCCACAAGCGCTAATGTTGAAAACCATAATAGGCATGTACATAACAACTTCCATTTTTCCGGAGCTAATATTCGATTGTTCTCTATCTGGTATTTGTATAGCACAAAAATCAACTATTAACTAATTCGGCATAGGGCTGCAAATAAGCCAAGCCGCTCGTGAGCTATTCGGAGCTCGATTCGATAAAAGCTCGTTCGAGTTCGTTTAATGAGACTCGTTAAAATAAACGAGTCAAACTCAAACTTAGAGTTATTCGGTTCGTTAGCTCGTGAACAGGCTCGTTAGTAAGCTTGTGAATATGCTCGATAGTAAGTTCGTATAAATTAAACTAATAATTTAATTTTAATTTTTTATATTTTTACTTAAGATAATATAAAAATACTTTAATAAATTATTTTTTAGAAAAAATTGTATGTTCTAATAAATATATTATGAGTTTAAATATAAATAATTTTATTTTTTGTAATAAATTGAAGAATAATTTAATCTTTAATTAATATTTAATAAACTCGTTTAGGCTCGATTAAGCTCGAAAAAGTTCGTGAGCCATCAATATGTTCGATAAATTCAAGCTCCATTCGACTCGATAATAAACGAGTCAAACTCAAACACTCAAAAGCTCGGCTCGGCTCGGTTCGGTTCGATTGCAGCCCTAATTCGGCAGTATTAATTCCTACAATAAATTAACAAGAACTCAAATTCAAAATGCAACAATTAAATACAAATTCAAATATCATAACAACAAAGATAAAAATTATTTGATTCTTCACGTTCTGTTTTTCACAGCTTAAAAAGAAACATAAGCGGGAGACAGAGAAACAACTCGTCTCCCATTAGTAAATCGCATTCCGGTTAATAATAGGAAAGAAGTAAACACGTTTTTTAGCTGTTAGCAGTTAGTTAATGTATTACTTAGTTGCTATGTTAGTTAGAATAAGCTGAAGCATACTAATAATAGTCGGCGGACCGCACTCGATCCCAGAATTACCGTGTTAAATTTGAGTTGGACCACACTGAAAATTTAGGGAAAAAAAATTGAATTAAAAATTTAGAAGGCTAATAATATTGACCCACAAAATTAAGAATTATCTGACCTAATTAAAGTATATGAGTGGATGAATGATTGTCTCTTTTTGTTTTGTAGATAAATATATATGTTCCAAAATTGATAATTAATAGTTTTTTTGGGAGTACTTTTCAAATGAGCTTTTGGATGTAAAAATCTATTTCCACAATAATAATTGTTATTTATTGGTTAAATTAGAATGGACTTTTGAATATTTCACTTCTCCAAAAAGTTCATTCTAGAGAAGCTAAAATTGGAGAAACCTGCAAAGATTTTTTGCAAGATACAATCTTTTGATTTGCCTTTTTTCTTTTATTTTCGATGTTTGTTAAAATTTCAGCCCGACAATCATCCCACCAAAAAGAAAAGAAAATTGATTGCACTGACGAAAAATCCTGGCTACGCCCATGCTTGGTGGGTTTTGGTTCTCTCCCTTACATTGGGTACGCTCCAATTATGTGGGCCATATCAAGTCCTCCGAAATTTAACAAATAAAAGCCCAAATTTGACCACGAGTTTGTAGCTCATGTGGTATCGCCAAGGGCGGATCCAAGGCTGGGCCAACCTAGTCCCTGGCCCAACCCTTTTTTATAAAAAGAAAATTTAGTGTAAAATTAAAAAAAAATAGTTATAACTTGTATTGTTTTTTTATTGGATTTTCTATCTGGCTCCACCCCATTTTCGTGTATCGGCCCACCCTACTAAATCATCCTGGCTCGGCCATTGGGTATCGCTCACCCGTTGTAAGAGTGTTGATTAGGGTTCGAATCTTGTATCTTTCAGTTTCCTTGAAATTTATCCCCTTCTCTCAAACCCAATACTCTCAATTTATTAAAAAAAAGTTTCAATAGTTGAGTACGAACACAATTTAATAATAATCGACATTATAACTCTTCTTATAAGAATGAATAGTATCCTTTTGATGTACATCAATTCTCCCCACCCATGTGGCATCACTTTTTTCTTAACTCGACTCTCCAAGATAGGTTGTAGTCCATGCTACCCACTTGAGTGGCACCCAAGTAGGTGGATCCACCCTTGGATCCACACACATCCATATGTATGTGTATCATGTGTACATGCATTATTTTGCATAACATAATTATTGAGGACGAGAGAAAAATAGTAAGTGATTGGTCGGACGATCAACCAATAGATCCTTCACCACGAATAATTCAAGGTCCTACACGCGAATTTAGAAAATACCTTCGCGACCATTACGGCTACGTGATAGTGAAGTACATCACCAACTTCGAGCTGATTTAGTTGAAAACATTTGGGCACTCAATGTGGGTGAATGATTAAATATCAGAAGCATTAATTATCTTATGTTTTAATTTGTGTGAGTTATTTGTAACATTGAATTTGTAATGTTGTAACCCATCTTTTTAAATTTATGAATTTTTAATATTTTTTTTAAAATTAGTATATTAAAAATAAATATTAATTAAATATTTATGAAATATCAAATTATTAATTAAAATTATTATTTTTGAATATATAAATTAAACATATTAATTAAATAGCTGTTACAAATATATATTTATATAAGATGTCAAATGAAGTGAAATAAAGATAAATAATATGTTAATTGGATGTTGGGACCCATTAAAAAGTTGTGGAATAGATTTAACCATTGTGGAGAAAGAATTGTAAAATATTATATTTTTCGCTTCTGATGTGGCAGGGGGGATTTAACAAAATATGGTCATTTTAAAATCAAATTAAACAACTACCGCAAAAAAAAAAAAATTAAAAATAGGTGAAAACAACGATTGATTGTTTTTCTGCAAAAAACCCGCACGGCCCATCGCATCGTTGATTGGCTTTTTTTTTTAAATTTGAATGAGAAAAAGCGTTTGGCGGTATTTTTTGCGCGCTTAAATGTCGAGCAAAAAGAGCCGCCAACTCTGTTTTCTCCTACAATAATTCGCCCCAGCCCCCCCACTCCCCTCCCACTCCAGAAGCACTTCTTCCCCTCCATTCTTCCTAGTAAGTTCTCTCCCTCCCCTTCAACTCAATTTTTTTTTCTGTTTTTTGTAAAATGTATATATATTGTATGTTTAGTGGTTTTTGTTATGTATGTGTATTTTTCTGGAATAATAGAATAGAAATCGAAAATTTTTGGGGGTATGGTTGGGGTTGGGCTGTCGGAAATGTTTTCCGGCGACCGAAATTTTTTGCCGGCGACCGGAAAATATTCCGGCAGGCAGCAGCCCTGGGTGGGGGGATTCTTGGGTTGCCGGAAAAATTTGTCCGGTCGCCGGAAAATTGGTCCGGCCGCCGGAAAATTTTTCTGGCCAATTATATAATATTTTTTAAGAAATTAACTATGCTTATTTTATTTTTATATATTATAATTGCATATATACTACATTTCCAGACGGACTAAATTTTGCGGGTAAGTTTGTATATTGTCTTTTTTTATATTAATTAAATTCATTATTTACAAATAAATTGTTTTGGTTAGTTTTAGTATTTTAAAAGTTAGTACACATATTAATTAATTCTATTATTTTATTGTATTTAACAGACATGTCATCACAAAATATAGATATTATTGTATATTTTGGAGGACAAATTGTACAAGATGGGTTCACAATATCTTATGATTGTGGTCCAATTATAATTCATAGACCGTCTCGGATGACAAAGTTGGATGAATTGATTAGAAAACTATACCGATTGTTAAATATTGATAGTAACCAGTTTCATTGAAGTTGTTCGTTAAGTATAGCTCAGGAAATCATTCACAAATCAATACCAATAACTAGTGACGAGAATTTATGGTTTTTCTTTGATCCAATTTTTAAATTCCATTTGTCGATGTATATGTTGAAACAGAACAAATACAAAATATAGTCATACCGGACATCGAAAGGAATCCTGAATATTCTCAATATGTGTCCTTATTAAGAGATGATACTATTCCAGATATTGGGGGTAGTTCTGGGCAGTATAACTTGGGAGGTGATTATGTTCCGGATGTTGGTGCTAGTTCTAGGCAGTATAATCTTAGAGCTAATGTTGGACATGATGAAAATGTGGATGTTGAAAGAATGCCAGATCACCCAGCTGATAGTCACGTGAACCAAGAACGTGCTGATTCAGAACCATCATGTGACGAAGAACACGAAGATAATAATGACGATGATAATGATGGTGTAGGAATTTCTGATTTTGATGAAATGTATAATGAGCAAGGCCAAGAGAATACCTCACGACAGGATGAAGTCCCAATTCCTCCTGCCCCGCACGTGCCTACAAATGGGTCATATCGTCTTCGCCCTATCATTCCATTTTTAGTATGGCATATGCAGAGATCCCTATAGATTCTTCTCGATGTTGTTGAGGCGTTCGCTCATGTTACGATCCCGAGAAAGGTGTTCTTGAAAAAGGAATGGTTTTTAAGGATAAGAAAAGACTACTAGTGTGTGTGAAAGATTATTCGTGCGATTTGCAAGACGAGAGTACCGCGTCGTAGAGAAGCAAAGACAAAGTTGTGGAAAGTTGAATGTTGCCATAAAGACGCCGATATGGTATGTGATTGGAGTCTTGAGCAATCTTGAAACAAAAATTGGATTATGGAAGATTACAAGATATGGTGGTGACCACACATGTCTAATGAATGAGATTTCCATTGATCATCGAAATATGTGTAAAAATATGATTGCACGCGTTTGTTGGTGGGTAGTGTTCAATGTGATCCAGGGTGTCTTTGTCAAACATGCCCAACAAAGGTAAAGAAAAATATGGATGGGAAATATCATATCACAAGGCATGACATGGCTTGAAACGTCAAGAGAGAATGTTTATGGCACTTGGGAGAGTTCGGTTAGAATGTTACCAAAGTACATGGGTGCTTTCTGAGAAATGGAATCCTGGACCGTTGTTGTTGAGTGGGTTCATAGAGAGGTGGATGTGCGCGGTATCCGAACACTATTTTATGTGTTTTGGGCATTCAAACCATGTGTCGAGGGGTTCAAACATTGTCGAAAAATCACCAGTGTTGATGGAACTCATCTATATTGCAAATACAAACACAAGTTGTTGATTGTCGTGGGTTTAGATGCTAACAATATGATATTGCCCCTTGCTTTTGCCATAGTGGATGAAGAAACATATGGTTCTTGGAGATGGTTTCTTCACATGCTTTCTACGCACATAGTGCAAAGTGCGAGAGGAGTGTGTATTATCTCGATCGACATCGTGGTCTAATGACAACAAGTGAGAGGGAGAACCCGGACTTTTCACCACCTCGTGGAGCTCATCGTTATTGTCTCACCAAAACCTAAGTTTGGAGATAATTTTGAGCAAGGAAGTTCTTCACGCCATGACTAATGTTTAATATTCCAATTGTTGTATGATTTTAAATTGTGTTATTTTTAGTTGTTTTTAAATTATGTCATTTACTTATGTTTTTAAATTGTGTAATCGGCTTCTAGGGTAAAATATATAACCGGGTTGTAATGAATTTGTTATTTTACATTTCGAAAAGTGGTGTATGCATTTTAGTAATTTTTACAAAAAAAAACCCGAAAATAAAATAAAAAACTGAAAAAAAAGATTACACAATCTCTGTTTTCTAAATCCGGAAATTAAAAAAAAATAAAAAATTTAAAATTTAAAAAAAAATTATGTTGATTAGAAAACAGAGATTCAGTTTGAATCTCTGTTTTCTAACGGATTTAAAAAAAAAAAAAAATGATACGATCATGTTTTTTGTTTTCTCGAGAAAACCCAGAAAACAGCGATCATATCGCTGTTTCCACCCATTTTCGAATTTTTTTTTTGCGGTATTTTGTTAATTTGATTTTTAAATGGCAATACTTTGTTAAATTAGCCATGTGGCAAGTCTTTGTAACACTCCAAAAGCGTGAAAAAACCTTTCGGCGAGTTTTTCTACGGGAGATGTCCCTACTGTTTTATTCTTGATTCCAATCATTTTCTCAATCATTATAAAACACTGTACTGAATCTGTGTCATGGGATGATTATTTTATTTATCGTCACATTCTTTATATCCAAAGGCAACTTATTATTTATAATCGGAAGTCTTTACATATTCAAACTAATACCTAACATTGACAAAGTTTTGATAACTGTACTTTATAGATGAATTGGTGGTTTACAGGCTTAGTTTTGTGGAAATGTGAAAGACTTTTTAACCAACTTAATAAAACACAAATGTTGAAAATGTGAAATGATTTAATGACTTTTGTCTATTGGCATAATTAATGATCTATGTCCCGTGTTCTGAAAAGCTGTTCCAACTTGTAGCCCTGGAAATTATTTGCTTTAAGCTAGTTGACACTTGACAGCGCACGTAATCTTATGTCTCAAGATGGCAATTGGGCGAGGCGGAGCGGCCAGGACCTAGACCCATCCCATGTCTAGAACGAGGCATGATAGGACGGCTCAACCCGTTTTGTCTTTTTTAAATTAAAATAAACAAAATATAAATAAATATATTTTATAAAATATTATTTACAAAATTTATTATTTATCAATTTATAAATATTAGATATAATATAAGAATGTATAAAATTATATTGTAATATATTTTTTATATACAAAATATACATTAAAATATGTTTTAAAAATAGAAATTCTAGGCTGGGCGGGGTGACCAAACGGGGCGAGCCACGACAGGTACCCGTGGGTCGGATAAAAATTGTCTTTCCTATTTCAATATATAGATAGATTATATGTATGGACCCTCAAAGAAAAAGAAAAAAGATAGATTATATGTATGGAAGATGATGTTAGTATTGTATACGTGACGAGACAACTTATTATAAGAAGAAATCAACCTAAGGGGGTTTACGTAATTTTGAAATTTGGGTTTTTATTGTAATTATCCAACTCGAGTTTTTTTTTTTTATAGAAAAAAATAGCCCAATAAAGAATGAAACATATCTTCAAATATCAGTTTTGCACCATTTTAATTGAGAATCTACATATTGTCTCTAATAAAAAAAAAAAAGTGTTAGAGGAATGTGTTTGACAATGTTCATCAAGTCAAAAATTGATCTCACGTGGAATATGAAGGTGAAACAGGAGATTATGAACCCGAATATGATAGTATATATTGATGTAATTTCAGGAGACATTAAATGTAAAAACAACTGTACATCACCCATGACAGAAATAACTGATTTATACATGTAGAGTTGGACATAGTCTACAATACTTTTGCTCTCATGTGGAGGACACGTGCTCGAATATTCCATCGGCGGTGACCGCTATATGACAAAGTACAAAACTTGTATAATGTGTATGTTAAAGTGTTAAAAAAGTTTAGTTCACACGATGAAATGCAAAAACGCGCATAGTTTAGGGGCTTAGCGTTTTTTCCTCATCTTTTTTCCCTTATAAAGCTAGTATACAAAATTTTCAGATTATCTTTCTAAAAATTGCATTTTTAGCTAGAAAGCTCTCTTGTCCTATATAAAACAGCCTAAAAGTTCATACATAAGTCCAACATAATCCAACTTAGTTTATTTTACCCATAAGTTTGATCCAATATAATATAGGCCAATCACTTGAAATAAAATACGATCGGATCACTTTTTTTTTCAACTCAGAGTATCTCTACACCAGCCGGGGGCACAGACTCCACACTTCCTAATGACTATGAGACACCCGTCCGCCTAGGGATGGTCCTAATCTCTAGGGGAGGAAGGACAAACCTAACCTCAGAACTCCGCGTTAGTTAGGATCGAACTTGAGACCTCAGAGTTGCAATTGCAACCCCTCAACCACCAGGCCAACTTCTGAAGTTATTGAATCACTTTTCAAATACAAAAAACTGTCATGTTTTAAGGATTTATTGCTCCATTAGTTGCTGACACCACTCAAACTGCCCTTAACGTTTAGTTTAATTATTAAAAAAACTTAGTTATTGATAAGTGTTCTTTTGTATATGTTTTAATCTATTAATTCAATAGGTTTTGATTGTTTTGTCACAAAAATCATAGTCTTTTTATCTTGTCTTGAGCATTTTATTACGGGATATTTTTAACATTATAGGTGGAGCAAATTGGAGCTAACATTAAGTGAAAAATTCAAGAAAATCCCACATGGCCAGGGGGTGTCAAACAACACGACCACGTTCAAATAGGACAAAAATAAAAAGAAAAAAACTGAAAAAAAGGCTCTGACACGGCTAGGCCGTGTTGGCTAGCACAACCGTGATGGACAGGTCTGCTGAGAAAAAAAATCAGGACGGCCAGACACATTCGTGTCCAGATCACTTTTCAGCAATAAATTCTGGCGGAATTTGTGGAAAAATCACCAACCAGCTTTTGACCACTGTTGTGCAAGGTTGCAGATATTGCTAGGTGCTAGTCGGGCGCCTAGACCGCCTAGAAACATCATGTTTTTCTTTTTTTTTTTCATTTTTTTTGTATTTTGGCCGATTTCTGGACGATTTATTCCGACTAGACCACCTAGATGCCCGACTAGACCCAATTTTTGGCCGATTGTTTGGCCGCCTAGGCGGGCGCCTAGGCCAATTTTTGGCCTGGCCTATTTTTTCAGCCGATTTGGAAAAAAATGAATCAGCCTAGGGGCGCCTAGCGCCTAGTCGTCGCCTAGGCCGATTTTCACAACACTGCTTTTGTGTGCCTTTAACACCTCATTTTGCTGCACTAAGTCCCTACATTCCAACATTATAAATTAATACCTTGAAAGATGATTTACTTAATTTAAGGATTTTAACTAGAAATATATTTCGGTTAATCAACTTAAGATTAGGAGTTTTTACCTTAAAAGAGGGTTTAACTTAATTTATGAATTTCTATGGCACATGAAGCATGAGATCATGTTAAAAAGGGATGGTAAGTGCTTAAGGATTCAAAGTTATATTTATTTTTGTTAAAATCACAAAAACATCCTATAGAGATTTATATTCGAACACATTTTTATCTCTTGATTTCAAATTTAATATCTTCCTTTATTCAATCATTTGTAATTTGTTAATTAATCAGATTCTTTTTTTTTTTTTTACAAAACAAACATCTGAAAATTGATAGATTAGATAACGAAAAGACGGTAATTACTAGTACTCATAATCCTCGTGGGAATGATACTCGGTAAATTAAACTATAATATAATAGGTACACTTGCCTAAAAACTTTAAAATAGCTTTCGAGCCATCAATTATCTTTTAAAATTATAAATATTTCGGACATTTATTTTTAACTTACAAAATTGCACTATCAAAAGGCGTCAAGGAGACGGTACATATTTACTAGGTAATTAATCACAAACTTTAGGGAGTATTTATAATTTGTGAAAGATAACTCAATTTTTTTTTTTTTACAATTAAGCTAAACCTCAAAGTAGTTTTTGTAATTATTCCCTACTTTCTTTTTTTAAATTACTATTTGTACCAGTCCTTTTAAAGTTTAAACAAATGGCTAAAAGAAAAATGCTATAGCTAGCTGGCATTCAAGATAAATTTATTTATTTCCCTTCTTTTTTATTTATTTAGAAGCAGACAAACTGCAGTTGAAGAGGTCAATGGGATACTTTGTTTTTTAATGAATGCTTTAAGTTTTCTTAATATTGTTTGTGAAAAACTAAAATATTGATTTTTGTCCAAACATGGCAGCAAGACAACCTAGCCAATAATAAACTAAGGCATATTACACACTGAAGTCACATTGTTAGTATTATTCTTTTTTTTGCTGGAGCTTTTGGACTTGTTCCTATGAGAATCTTTGTACTTTCTTTTCATATTTTGGATTTTTCTACTTCGTTTTAGACTTTGTTCTCCAAGTGGGATTTATTTTTTTGACTCTGCAATTTTTAGTCAAGCTTGTTCCCACTATATATAATAATATAAATTTACTTCCTTTAATTTGCTTAATTAGAGTCATTGATGACGGCTCATTTTAACCAATTAATTATGTTAACGTACACTTATTATTTAATTGGACTTTGAAAGATAAATTTGTTGATAATTGATTATAGAGAATCATTTTTATCAAAATTCGTAAATAACACTGAACACAGTTAAATTGCAATTTTAGTAAAGTGGTGTGCATGGCTATATGAAGTTAGCAATAATAGTCCTGCAATAATTAAAATTTGCGAAAAACTTTCATAACCCTCTAATTTAGTCATTTGGTCGTGGAAAGTTGGAAAATTTGACAAAAAGTCCACGTGTCCACGTTTCTGGCCAATTCCACTGATGTGGATATCAATTTTAATTTGTTACTGTGGACACACTCTAACTGGGGATGCATATTCGATATATTGGATGGATAACATATATACAATCGTGACATTATCTTATACACGTTTTATTTATCCGATGTTTCCAAATGCTTTTTTTTTCCGGAGCTTTTGTCTGAATATACATGCCAACTCACTTAATTAATGTCTACATTATGATTTCTAAAAAAAAATAATGTCCACATTAGTGAAATTAATTTCTACATCAACATGTTTGGACGAAAGTGCAAAAACGTGAATTTTTTGGCAAATTTTCATCTCTAGCTACTAAATGACTGAAATTGAGAGTTTTTTAAAAGGTACAAGACTGTTTTTGCAACAAATCGTGATTTTAACAGAACTTTTATTGCCGAACTCCTATAGTTGCAGGACTAAAATAGCAAATTAACTTGAAATTGATGAGTCATTAAATTAAAACTAAAATTAATACAAACATGAAGTCAAAATCTTTGAGACTTGCAATTTTATTTTCTATCATTGAACATATTAATTGGTCAGCTTGAAAATGGTTTGTATTCGAATATGATCATATTCTAAATATTATTTATTAAGTTTTTATTAATTATTCTTATGTGTATATTTTTCCAGGAAAAAAATCTTATACGTGGTGTATAAACAATGCAAAAAAATTAAATAATTGAAGGTCGTAATCAGCTGCAGGCAACTTAAAAAAAATATATATGTTGCGTGAATTACCCAATTTTTTGTTATTATTTTTCTGTCGTAAGAAAATCTGCATTGATTTTTGGACAAGGACAACAAATCAATTTTGGACTGATGGCATCACAAATCACAATCACTAAACAGTGATTGTGTTAAAATATAGGAAATATTGTCAGAAAGACTGAGATTATCAGATTAACATGATCAAAACCAAATAAAATAAAATAAAATAAAGAACCATAGTCCCTGTAGATGCATGTCCTCGTTATTTTCTTATATATCTGATTGAATATAAAAATTGGAATAATAATTAATACTCTTACATATATACTGTACATTGCATTAATCAGATCAACAGAAATCCACTAATTTTTCAGGGTTGATGGTTTCAGATTTCTTGAATTCAGGGAGATGGATTCTCTAGTTTCCATGAAAATTAAAATTAGGAATAATTACAAAAACACCCCTAAAGTTTAGCGTAATTACACAAAAATCCAGCTTATCTTTTAAAATTACAAATATCCCTTGTTACAAACACTCAGCCTTGAGCTTTGTATTTCCCTAACAAATACACCATCTTCAGGGGTGATTTGCACGATAGAAACAAATGTTAACAAGGTATGTATAATTTTGAATGATGATTGAGTCTTTTTGTAATTTGGCTAAACTTCAAGGACAATGTTCAAAAAAGCGTTAGACGCTAGTCGGACGGCGATTAGGGCCTAGCGCCTAGGCGGAGCCTGGGCGGGGTTAGGCGGGGCCTAATTAGAAGAATAACGTAGGCAAACATGACAGTCTAGTGCCTAGACGGGAACTAAACGGGGCTAGACGGAGATTTTTAGAACAGTGCTCAAGGTAGTTATAATTATCCCCAAAATTAACATTAGAAAGGGTGCAGTTAATGCAGTGAAAAATATTTGCAAACTCTAAAAACAAGTGATTCTCGGCTTGTAGACACGTAGAAAAACTAATAAGATTCACTTTTTTTTAGAATTTGCAAACACTCCCTACGTACTAAAACACGTCATTTCCAAAACAAAATTGCAAATTAAGAAGAGAAGATGTTTTTCTACTATGTACTTTCTTAAAATATGTTTTTCATCAAAATCCCAAAATAAAAAAGAAAAAATAAATAACATTTCCCCACAAATTAAACAGATTCTAGGACTACTCCAAAATTTTAAAATCATACCATACCATTGATAAAAATCTTCTCCATCAGATCATATCATTGATTCAACATTTCTTCTTCTTCTGTCTTGATCTCATCCACAAAGAAATAATTGGGATTATTATTGCACATATTATTAGTGCTAATCAGCTCCTTAATCTCCTCAATACTGCAATCCACTGGATTCTGATCACTAAAACAAGTAGTCCCATTTGGTGAATATCCATAATTTGTAGTACCAAAAACGAATTTCTGATTTTCATCAACCCCATTGTTGCTGAAATAATTACTCCCATCAGATGAAGTACTACAGCTGGCTTCACCACCTCCAAATGTAAGGAAATTATTGTAATTATTAGAAATTGGAGTTGTGAAATTGGGGGAAATTATGGGCTCATAAAAAGCCCTAATTGGGGTGGTGTAACAATTTTCATAAGGTGATGGTAATATTTGTGAATATGGAGATGATGTGGGGTTTTGGGGAAAGGAATTATTGGGTGGTGGTGGGTGCATGGTAGATTGGTGAGGCCTCGTTTGGTATTGGGTAGAAGATGGATTAATTAAGCCTAGCTGGAGTTTCTTTTTGAGCTTTGTGTTCCAGTGGTTTTTGATATCATTATCTGTTCTGCCTGGTAATTGAGCTGCTATTATAGACCACCTGCAATATTATTTGATTTTTATTTTTTTGTGATGAGAAATTTGAATGTGTAAAAATTCCATAATTCAAAAGATTAGTGACATATTTGAACTTTTATTTAACTGAACCAGAAATTTGTTTCATCAAAAGATATAGGGAAAGTAATTTATCTAGTCATGTAATTTGGACTATTTCGAGACATAGTCCTTCAAGTCGCAGTCACCTTTAAATTTTTGTCGAATATCTTTTGAAAATTTAGACATTTAGTCATATTATTACTCAAATTGTATAATTTTATGCGAAATTGCTGACTATAGTTGATCAAGATCAAGCTTGTAAAAAATTGGGATTTTGGTAATTTGACGCAAAAACTGACACCAAAACATTAAATTTTCTAAATTTTGTGTGTCAAAATTTTTGACCAAATCACAAAAATCCCTTAATTTCTTATACACGTTAACACCAAATCAGTCTTAGTTAGCAATTAAGGTATAACTACACAATTCTCGTCAGAATTGGACTAAATTTCCAATTTATTTAATATGTTGGACCAAAATTATTATTTGATTTTTGTTAAGATGAGAAATTTAAATGTGTAAAAAATTCACAATTTAAAAGATTAGTGACATATAATTTGAACTTTTATGTAACTGAAACATAATTAGTTTGTTGCATCAAAAGATCTAAATTAAATCTAGCATGTCCTAAGAATATATTTTTCTTTTTAATTCTTCCTTCTTCCTTTTTGAAAAAAATAACTTTATTATTGTTATCAAGGGGGCGAGTGGGGGCTGCTGGCCCCAAAATTTTCGAAAATATTTTTTTCTTCTTTGATTTATTTGTTATTTATCTATATTTATGAGAAAAAATACATTTGCCCTCCCCCAAAAAAAAATTGAGAAAACAATCTTGCAACTGTATTCAGAAATAGGTTTCGCCCCCAAATCTCAATTTCTGCATCCGCAAAATTTGTTATGTTATGTATATGAAAAAGATGAAAGATACTCAAAATTAATTAGGTGATGAGAAATAATTTAATAAAAATTTACCTGCTTCCAATGGTAGCAAAGAGGGTGCAAATAATTCTATCTTCATCATCTGAAAATTCTCCATGCTTAATATTTGGTCTCAGATAGTTCAGCCATCTCAGTCTGCAGCTTTTTCCACATCTTCTAAGACCTATATATAATTGGTGAAAAAACAGCACTATTTATTCAGTGTCCAAAACAAATTAAGCAGACAGAAAAAGGGCTAAAAAACAAGAAACCAACAAATTAAATTAACAAGATGATTAATTTAAAAAAAAAAAAGAAATGACATACCAACTTTTTGTGGGAGAGCAATCCAATTACCCCCAGTACCATTTTTCTCTATATATTCCTTTAGCTTTGCATCTTCTTCAGGTGACCATGGCCCTTTCTTCACATTTGCCTTGTCACAACATGGAGCTCTTCCCATCTCTCTGTGTGTGTGTGTGTGTTTGTGTGGATTTTTTCACTTTTGAGAAAAGTCTTGATGTTTGTGAGTTTGTCTAGAAGACTTGTTCTTTGTACAACAAGGTGTTATATATATATATATATACATATATATATATAGGCAAAATTGTAAAATTAGGCCTGTAACTAAAAGGAGATTGCGAAAAGATCCTGTAAAATACTCAAATTGCAAAATAGTCCTATTTTACAAAATAATCCTGCATATTGCATAATTTGCAAAATAGTCCAACAACTTATACTTGAGTCTCAATTTTAGTCCTAATTTGGTGGCAATTTTGAAATTTCACCGGATTTTGATCACGTGAATGCAAGACATGTGACTCCCAATTTCTGGTGAAATTAGGACCAAAATTGATATTCAAGTATCAGTTACAGGACTATTTTGCAAACCCATAACATACATAGTTACAAGACCATTTTGTCATCTAAGAATTTTAAAGGACCTTTTATGCATCGCTTTTAGTTCTGGACTAATTTTGTAATTTTCCTATATATATGATTACAAAATAAACCCGAGGTTTGGGTGGTTACAAAAAAAAACTAAAAATTTTGAAACTTGTAAAAACTCCCTTGAGATTTGACCCGTCTTACATTTTCTCCCTTCATAAGAAAAAACATTAATTTCAAACCTCCCCCCTAAAATTTATGAAAATATTACAGTTACCCCCTGAAATTTAAGCAGGGGTGGTAATCTCTGACACAACACAATAAGCCGACATGAACCCGACCAAAAGTTATTGAGAGAAACCGAACATAAACACGAGGAATTTGTACTCGAACCCGAAAACGAATAACACGAGCCCTACACAATGTTACAAATTTGTCTAAAACGTAGTAATTTTATATTTTCATTAACTTTATATATATTTTAACCATAATCCAAAATCAACCCAAAACCAAACACGAACCCGACCTGATGACTCAAATAACTATCACTAAATTTAAGAAAGAATCAAACCTGAGGGAGTTTTTTTTTTGTAATTTTGAAACAATTTTGGTTTTTTTTTTGTAATCAGTCCAAACTTCAACGGTCTTTTTGTAATTATCCCTATATATATAAGTATGTACTTATATGTAGTTATATATAATTATTATAGTGAGAGATAACACAAGTCAAAGTTGGATACACTCTATAATTAATTTCAATTATCAGTTGTTTAATTAATCCTCTTCAGTGGCACTAAATTAATTAAACCGTCACATTGACATCACTTGGACGAAAACTCCTCCACTGATTTGAGCTTTATTTGTCTCTTTCTTCCCAAGAATCCAAAGACATGCCCAAGCAATATTAATGTCATACAATTCAGATAAATATGATAATTGGTCACTGTTCCAATTTTATTACCAATCTAAATCTACAGCACAGATGATTGACACATATATAAATATTTTTATTAATTTTGAAGCATAAATCAAACCAAAATTGTGATTTTTTAATAGGGTAGTTTTTGTACACGTGCATCCATGTTGTGGAATGAGAGATGAAACACCTTATTGGAACGAAAGATCTTATCCGAAAAGATCTAGTGAGCCAAACTAGACTTGAATTCAAGATCAAATTACTATGCTTTTCCCCCCTTTTTTTTGGGTTACTCCACAATGGTTCCCCCACTAGATCTGCCACTAGGGCCCCGATCGATGATTAAATTAGGACTACAAATGAAGCAAGCTACTCGTAAGCTATTCGGAGCTCGACTCAATAAAAGCTCGTTTGAGTTTATTTAATAAGTCTCATTTAGATAAATAAACCAAGCTCAAACTTAGATATATTCGGTTCATTTAGCTCATGAACAAGCTCGTGAGTAGGCTCGTTAGTAAGCTCATATAAATTAAGCTAATAGTTTAACTTTGATTTTAACTTTTATATGTTTACTTATAACAAATATATATGAAAATATTTAAATAGACTTATTATTTCAATAAAATCATATATTATAATAAATATATTATTAATCCTCGATGTATCTAATTTTATTTTTGAAATAAACTAAAGAATAATTAAATTTATAATTTTTTAATAAGTTATGAGTAGTGATTGGAGTAGAGGGATAAATTTCAAAGAATCAAAAAGATACGGGGTTGAACCTGGTCAACACCCTTATAAAGGGTTAGTGATATCACTTAAGCTAGAAGTTCGTGGTAATAATTAAATTTACATTAGGCTCAAAAAAAGTTCGTGGGTCATCAATATATTCAATAATAAATGAGATAAACTCAAACTCTCAAAAGCTCGGTTCGATTTGGTCCAATCCAAAATTGGCGCCATTTATAGAAATTAGGTGCTTGATCCTTGTTTATAATCATGTCCATCCATGCACGTGCATAATTGATGTGGGATGTATCATTTCGAACATTAGCTAGTCATTCCATGCCACATCAAATTATATTTATCATAATAATAATTTTCAAAAGTTTAACACTATCGATATGCTATAGCAAATATGTCACTTATTGTCTATAATTATAATATAGATACAAGTTTTGTCATACTAATTAAATTTTCGAAATTATTATTATCTCTTAATTAATATGTTCAATATCATCATGACAAAATTATCTGTGGAATTTAACTAGAAATCTGAACCTTCGGATTAAAAAATTTAGGGAGAACATTATAGATTATTATAATTTTCTTTAATTTCTTGCTCATCCTATACAAGTGGTTACAATCAAATTGGATTTTTTTAATCGGTCAATCAAATTGGATTTGATTAGCGTTAAGTTGAATACAGTTCATTGCATATTAGCCTTGCATGAAGTGACTGAGCTAGACAGATGCAAAGTCTGACTGAGCCAAATCTACTTTAGGTTAATTATACAAAACCTTCTATGCTATGCACGATTTTGCATTTTGCCACTCTAACTATAAAGTTGGGGCTTCAAAAAATATTTTAGAGGAAATTTTAATATATCCGGGCCAAACTTTCCGCTGTTTTTCTATATTACTCCTTAAATTATTTTTTTCTAATTAATTTTCTAAACTACATGAAAATTTCTACGGTCTCATCTTATCCTCCCCGCCGCGGAATATTCTGTCGAGGATCCGCGTAGAAGGGGAAGAGATGAGACTGCATAATTTTTCTTGTATATCTAGGGGGTTAAGTAGAAAAAAATATTTTAAGGGGTAATGTAGAAAATCACGCAAGTTTGAGGTTATATTAAAATTTCCTCTAGCAATTAAATCACTTTAAAATTTCATCTAACTCTTCCTCAATTCTTAGATTTAGCTAGCTTACCAAGTTCGACTTTTCCTCCGTACGCACCTAATTGTAAATGTTTGAATTGTGTGTGCTACAAATATATGTGTATAACTGCTATACACATATATAACTGCTATAATTTCATTGATTCTGTTAAAATGATGTTTCAGTTTGTTGGGTTCTTGACCCTTCCTTTTTTTTTTAAAAAATAAGTTGAGATTACTGGTTGAAAGGGAGGAGATATATTTCAAAGAAACTAAATGATACAGGGTTCGAACCCTGGTTAACACCCTTATAAAGGGTGAGTAATACCACTTGAACTACAAGCGGGTAGTTTTTTGACCCTTCTATTACTTCTGCATCAAATTAAAAAAAAAAAAATCATCCGATGGAGATGAATGCTATTTATATATTTGATTAGGTTTTCAAAGCTTATATTATTTATCTTGCTTTAAAGAAATGTATGTGTTTCATGTCTAGATATTTTTCAGAGCCAGAGTAATTCGTTTGGAAATCATGTCATTTATATAATTTAATGCTTTAATTTATTTTTATACATGTGCACAATAAGTATAAATAAAAACCTATGTAAATTTTAATGTACCTACCAAACTATGCATACTTTTGGAATCACTCCCTAAACTATTTCCTTCGATTTAACCCGCTAAACTACACAAATTTCTATGGTCCTCTCTCCTCCTCCCCCCAACGAAATATTCCCATCAGATCTTCAAACGGGGAGAAGGAGATGGGACTGTAGAAATTTTCATGTAGTTTAAGGGGTTAAATAGAAAAATAAAATAAAATTTAGGGATAATGTAGAAAATCGCGCATAATTTGGGGTTATTAATCCTATCAAGAGTGTGACATTTACCTTTAAAGTAGTTATAATCAAATATAAATTTCTTACAATTTAATTTGTTAAAGACTAATTGTAATTTGCTATTCGGGATATCGATTTACTTTTAAAAAAAATGATAAACTTATTTGGACATAAGATACCATTACCGTCTATGTCTTCGAATATGTTTTACTACTAGAATAAATTCAATTATCTAAGATCTATTATGTGATATATTTAATTAAAGTACGTACAATTGCCAGCACAGAACATGCATCTTTCATTAACAATATCTAATTAAAAAAAAACCATAAATGTTTCAAAATTACAAAAAAAAAAAAAAAAAAAAAAACCATCAGATATGTTTATGTGTTAATTTTAAGGGGGTAACTTTAATATTTGTATAAATATCAGGGGGTTTTTTATAAGACTTTTTTCTTATAAATGAGGAAAATATAAGATTTAATCAAACCTTAAGGAGTTTTTTGTAAATTCCAAAAATCTCTGGGGTTTTTTTTGTAATTAGTGTTGGTTTTTGTGAAAATAGAAGAAGTGAGTTTTGTCCCACATTGCTTGTGGAACTAAATGGGTGAGAAAAAAGCGCTATTTAAAGAACGTAACTCATGTATGTTTTCAGTCACTTGTCTTTATACACTTTAACCTTTGTGTTGTCGATTATTATTTATTTTATTTCATTTCTTGGTTATTTTTGTTCGCCCATAAGGGATGAATGTAAGATTCGATTTTCCCAACAATTAGCCCAAACTTTAGGGATGTTTTTGTAATTATCCCTTAACCATATGCTTCTTTGTTGATCCCACTTCTTGTTTTTTCTCCCTAATTAAATCTTCATAGCCCTCACTAATCGGTAAAATTGTTTGGTTTTGATGAATTAGAACTCATTAGATTTGTTATTTTTCTAAACATATGTATTATATTGATGGTCTATTTTTGGCCCATAAGATAACTAAAGAGGTTCATCCGAATTATAGGCCAAAATACAAAAACAAAACCCGATATAAATCGAAGTTCATAGGGTTCACAATTTAATACAAAACTTAAGTATGGTTATATAATGTTCCTACTCATAATCCCATGAAAGTCGAACGTTCAAACTTAATTCTTACACTATAAGTACACCTCTTACATTGCACTAGTAACACTATTATAGATACTTTAGTCTTCATTATTGAAAAGTACTATGCAAAATATTATGCTATAATTAGCTGGTCTCGAGTTACTTTGGACTTGATTTGATAGTAGAAAAATCTTCGTTGGATAAATCAAGTCGGACGGGATCCTCTCGCTTCGGGCGCGGATCAGGGAATTTAGAGGTGGTGGGAAGTAGAAATTTCACCCAAAATAACAAGAAGTCAATAACTAAATATCAAAAACTAAAGAATAGATAATTTTTTAATTTCATACTTGATGATGCCACTTAGGGCTGACAAATATTCGTGTCGGCCCGATAAATAACAACTCCACACGATCAGCTCAAGCCGAACACAACACAAGAATCTTATGGGTCTAAAATTTAAACTCAAATACGACACACTAAAGACACGAGAAAAGCATGGTACGACACGATTATAGACACAATAAGCAAAATCGTATTAACTAATAAAAATATGATTTCCTTAATATATTTAATATTTAGATACATATTCTAATAAATTACCCATACAAATAGTTAAGTATATTTTAAAAGTACCACGAACTTGTAGCTCAAGTGGTATCGTTCATCCTTTAAAAGGTATTAACCGGTTCGAACCCTAGTATCTTTCATTTTTTTGAAATTTATCCCCTTCCTCTAACCAATACTCTCAACTTATTAAAAAAAGTAGTGACATGGTAAGTGTACAAATAATAAATAAGGATCACAAAAATAGTCAAAAATCACAAATATATTAAATATAGCATCAATCTCATGACAAAAAGTTTTTACATTCTCCATTCTTTATTTTTAAATTGAATTTAGACTTTGGGGTGAACTTGGGTTTTGCATTAAATTTTGGGTGGGCTAATTTGGAATATTGTAAAAGTTATAGTACTAAAAATAGAGTTTATGAAAATTTGCACTAGGCTTGGAGCCTCTTTGGCTATACGTCGTCCGCCGCTCCGCTTTTTTTTTATAATGGTGTTTCATATCATATGCATCCTTATTCCCAAAGGCCCAAGGGCTTGATTGCTCTTATTTTTCTTGATGATATAGTCATAATCTTCAAGAGAAAATCGTTTACCTAAAAAAAAATATGTAGATAAATATTAAGATAAGTGTGAAAAGTGTATGTAAAATCATTGTAGATAATATCATTATAGGTAAATATTTACCTACAAAATTTAAAATTGTTGATAAATACATAGAGTACTATTTTTGTTGGTAAATTTAAAAATTATCGGTGATATGTGAGTAATTTGTCGATATAATTTGGGGGAAATAATTTTTCTTATTGCCGTGTTCTCAGAAATAATTGTAAAATTTAATGACAAATTATTTTTTTCGATCGGTAAACTGGAATTTTTGTAGTGAGAAGTAATAATAGTAATGTGATTAAATTACATTTTGATATGATCCCATATTAGTACTGTCGTTGAAAATTAGTGGTGACTGTTGGCCAATGAAATATTGGCAATTTTAGAACATTATTGAAATAGTCAACGAAATTTCTCAAAAGCACTGTAGAAATGTCAGCAAGAAAGAGTAATTATGCATTGTCATTGATGAGGCTATAATTGATCCCGACATGATTTCAATATCTATAAAATTTAAGTGGTCTTATAATTCTTTTAAAATATTTTTTAGAAGCTTATTCTATCATGTTTTAAAATTTTTGATATATACTTTATTCTGAAAAAAAGCTAATAATTATAAGTTTTAAAACAATATACCACGAGCTTAATTGAACAAGTGAGATCGATCACTCTTTTCGAGGGTGTTGACCCGAGTGTCCTTACTCGTATTTTTGCTTTTCAAATTTATCCCACCCCCAAATTAAACTACTACTACCATCTTATTAAAAAAGTTTCAAAACAATATATTGGGATCTTATAAGTTTTTTTTTAAATGATCCCAACATATTTTTTACATATAGATTTTATTTCAATAAATTTATTTAATTTTGATAATTTTATTATTATCATTTTTAATATTTTGAAAACCTTATCATTTTATAAGAAAATGAAGCTAAAAGCGCACAACACCATGAGAAATCGTTGGCCTTGTATGGTTGTGTTTCCAACACCATTTTTTCACTTTCCAACTATTTCTAAAAATGAGTTTATGTTTGTTTCAAAAGTTTTCAATAGAAATGAGTCATTTCAGATTTTCACTTTTTTTATGAAAACACAACCAAACAATTTTTCATTCCAATTACGCAAACCTAGTTAAAAATACACCACAATCACGCAAACCTATGTCAAAAATACATTTAGAAAACTATAACCAAACATATTCTCATTTACAAATGTAAATTCGATAACAAACCAAATATATTCTCAATTCTCACATTAAAATCAATAAAGTTTGAAAATTCATTTTCCAACACTAAACTAAATTAGACTTGAAAATACATCCATACAAGCCCGTTAACAAATCTCTGTTTCAAATTTCAGGAAATTTCAAACAGTGTACCATATATGCATGATGGACATGGACCATGTCCAAAAGAAACCATACTCCAAAAGTAAGCAAAATCATTGGTGATGCATGCAAATCATCAATTTGCCTCAATGCCCTCAACACACTTGCAGCATGCATGTACACACACATATACATATATATATATATATATAAATAAAAACTAATTTCAAAATGGGTTTCACAAGGGTTCAGTTTAATTGAAGTGAAACTTGATTGGCCAAGTTTATAGGATTATATGTCAATAAACAAAATTATGCTAGAATGTATGCTTAAGCTAAGTCCACTAATTAAGGGCTCAAACCCAGCTTAAGCTAAGTCCACTAATTAAGGGCTCAAACCCAGCCATCATAAACTTTTATGTTCCATTTGGATGTAGGGATTTGAAATTCCAATTTCAAAGGGATTTCAAATAAATGAATTTCAAACTTCTTGAATTTGAAATCTGACGATGTGGATTTGTGTAGATTTCAAATCCATTGTAAATTTTGATTAAAAAATTAAAAACTTTATTCATTTTCTTAATTAATATTTAACATATAAAAATAAAGGATGTATCTTAATATTTTATAAATAATTATAATTTATACACTAATAAAAATATGAAATATATAACTTTTATTATGTGTGAATACATTGTGTGTGAAGATAGTGTGTGTGAATATATGAGAGAGAGTATGTGAAGTGTGTGTAAGTGTGTGTATTATGTGTGTAAATGTGTGTAGTTTGTTTTATTTTTTAGTACAATTACAAAGTCTTGGTAGGGGTGGACGGGTGGGATTTGATCCCATATCAATAACCTAGGTTACAAATGCTCAAACCAACTTAGTTACAATCAATTCTCATGTGTGTAGTTTGTTTAGTGTATGTAAAAGTGTGCAATGTGTGTGAATATGTAAGTGATCATAAAGGGAAAAAAATGAATTTCAAATGACTATGTTTTAAAATCCTTTGAAAATAAACTAAAACTTAAAGAGGATTCAAATCCGTCGGTTTGGATTTATATGTCAAACATGGGTGTGTATTTAGCTAAAAATTTCAAATCCCTCCTTCCAAATCCCCTCATCCAAATGCAACAATTATATCACTATATTAATACATAAAATATTTATCGTTTAAGGTATATGCAATTAGCTAGATATTTGTCTGCCTTAAGAACTTAGTGACTTTTTGTCATGCATATAGCGACCCACTCAATAATTCGCGTCCCACCGAAATACTACTAAACGAGTAATACCACATCACACAAATATGTATTTGTAAAAGAAAAAAAAACAGACAAGTTTGTTGTATTATAAGTGGTGTTATTATAAACTCATTATAAAAAAATATATGGATAGAATTATAATTTAAGATCATTAAATATTATAAGCACTAACAGAGGGAGGAGAGCAAACTCCGCCCCGATCCAACTCTTTATGATAGTTTTTACCTCATACCACTAAGAAATTAAAAAAAAATATTTAGTTAAGAGTTTATGTGATTTTTTTTTAGTTTTCTACCCGGCTCAAGTACTCATTTTCGTGCATGAAGTGGTTCACCACACTTTCGTGTGATGGCTAGTTGCTCCATTGTTTTTTACTTTTTCGAAGCAGTATCCCAACACCAGGCCGGGGGATAGATCTCACACTTCCTTCGGACTATGGACATCCGTCTTTTCCAGGAATGGTCATAATCTCTGGGGGAAGAGGGACAAACCCAACCCCAAAACTCCGCGTTAATCGTAATCAACCCGAGACCGGGATTACAACCGCAACCCTCAACCGCCAAACCACCGGGGTTGCTAGTTGCTCCATTGTTAGTAACTAGTAAGTAAATTGTGGAAAGAAAACTGACACACGAAACCACAAATTAATTACTAAAAGTGTCAACAAAGTTGGCACAAATTAGGTCTTATGAAACATGATTGATTAATGCGGGTGACTTCTTATGCATGGAAAAACAATTTGATAGAGACTAATAAAGAAGAAGCTTTATACTTTATAGTCCTCACCTTCGATTATATATGATCCTTTCAAAATTTCTTGTAATTATTACCAGATCTACACCTTGAGTCAATGAGGAAAGGGAAAAAAACTTAAATATATATATGTGAATCGAGAAAAATTAATTATTAATGCTTTACGTAATAAAATTAAAGATCCATGCATGTTAGTCCACCTTTATGACTATGTTTTAATATTCTACATACTTAATTTGCAGTACGGTTTTATATAAAATTTTATTAGTTAGGATTCAAACGTAGCCGTTCGATCAAAGCTAAGGGTGTGCTACTGTGCGAGTAGACTAATGTCTGAATCTAATTTCTTCGACATTCCTTTCTTAAAAAAAACTATCGTTTTTTTGGACAAGTTTCAAACTTATCATTAGAAAAATCAAAATTGCTCACTTTGCTACCCTATTAATGTACGTCAGGAAGTGCGTATACGTAATTACATATGACCCCACCATGTGTCGATTTACATTAATTGAAGAATACAGTTAAAAACCAAGAAATTTAGAAAGAAAAAATGAAAAATGAAAAATCGCGAGGAAGAAAATATCACTACAAGAAAAACGATCTATCCCAACACAAATTTAACGACGCTATCAAAAAGTCGTCGTTATAAATAAGTATTTAATGACGCTTTTTAAAGAGCATTGTAAATTATAAAAATTGGTGATTTACTAGAAAGTATTAGCATTTTAGTCAATTTTACAAAATATAAAATCGTCACAATTTTAATGACATTAATTTTCAAAAGCGTCGCGACTTTAAAGACGCTTAATAGCGTCCCTCAATTTAACAACGCTTTTAGCGTCACCAAAACTTCATTTAAAATATATTAATTTTTAGTAATTCAGGAGAAAATAGCGCCACCACATAATGACACAATTGATAAAAGCGTCAGAAATAAATTTTACCTCGCAAGATAGACCTTGCATCACGAATATTCTCGTGACATTAAATTTAACAACACAACTCACGTCTTTCAAAAGCGTAGGTAATGTATGTACCTTGTGACGCTACTAAGCGTCACCATGTGAAATTTTTAGCGTCATTAAACATAGTTTATTTTCTAGTGAAATAGGGCAAGAGTTATGATTTATGACGACTATGAACTAAATTACCATAAATATTTTATTTAATAATTATTTATAATGTTATTTAATTAGTATAGGCGACCAATTGAAAATAATTTAAAGATATAATCGACATGCTCAAATTTCATAAGAAAAATAATAATATTTTACTTTATTTCCATGAATTTCTACATGTTTTTTTTATTTCATAATTTTACTGTAGAATTTTGCAATTTTTTTTTTAAAAAAAATACTTGACCATCCAAAATATTGTACTCGGTAAAAGAAAATCTAATCCATAATTAAATAGGTAATGGGCTACGATTGGCATGCAGGAAAAACCATTGGGCCTATAGTTCGAGCCTATTAACAATTCTGTTAAGTTCCTATTTGATTCTTATTCTTAATTAATAAAAGAACGAACCCAATATAATATTTTTTAGATATTAATTTGCATATTCGCATTTATTTTTGAGATATTAAATGGATTTGCATATCGCATTTATTTTTTAGATATTAAATTGATTTGCATATTCGCATTTATTTTGATATATTAAATTAATTTGCATATTTGCATTTATTTCTGTGCCAAAAAACTAAGTGGAGAAGAGGGTAGCAAACAATATTGTACTTATGAAATCCTAATTTTGATTTAATGATTGATTAATATGTATATTCTCCGGTCGTTGAGATGTGTATTGTAAGATCGTTCAATTAGGTTCGATTTCATATGAGTATGTATGTCCCATCTCCTTCCGCTATTTTTCCTCATTATACTAAAACAAATGCATATTCTCATTTTTATTTTCTTAAATGATGAACGCGGACTACTCGGTGCAGAGTTGTCGAAATGGGCGACGGCGGGCGGGGCGGTGGCTCCGCCGAGGTGCCTTGGGATGCGGGGTGGGCGGGCGATCGCCAAAAATTAAAAAAATTAAAAGAATATTTTTTATTCATATTATTAATTTTAATAAATTAAATATACTAATGGATAAAAAGTACATATTTTATAAAAATATTATATACACTTTTATAAGAGATAAAAATATAAAATATCAATTATACTATTTTTTTTTGTCTATTTTATCTAATTTTTCCTTTTATAATTTCGGGCTAGCCCGCCCGCCAGTTCCATGACCACTACAGTTGCAGGCCTGACAGGCCACGTCCGTTGGCGGGCTACTAAATATTTAACCCACCTCCTACCTTAGGGCGGCGGTGCGGGCGAAGCGGCCTGACGGGCTGGCCCGTTTTGACAGTTCTACTACTCGGTAGGGATTTTTAGTGCTCAGTTTAGCAAAATGCAGCAATAGGGCATCTCTATAAGACCTGGGCTAAAATCTTATTTTTCGTTAGAAACAAAGGAAACTAAGTCCATATTGTAGAAACTTTTATGGCTGGCTAGGCCCATTAAACTTGTCATCAAGATACAGAAGCCCAGGCCCAACAATGCCGATTTCAATGAAATGATGACACGCCTTTGTCTTATTTGATTTATCCATGTCAAATTACGAATGGGCCATCATCATAATTTGGCAAAAGCCCACCAATATAATTAACATTATCAAAAATTAATAGGTGGAGAAAATGATTACCACAAAATAGAAAGTAGGTGACACGTGATTTAATACACGGAAATGTAAAAAGGACATCTACCAACCCACATATACATTCCCAACTTTGAAAAAATTCCTCAATAGCAAAAACGAAATTATTTTAACCTATCAATAAAATGCCTAAATTAAAATTATCTAGGCGTTAGACTTTGGGAGCGTTTGCAAACACAAAAAATAAAAAAATTAATTGCTTTAAGGCGAAAAATTAATTATTTTTTCCACCTAGAAGCTAAGAATCGCTTCACTTATCTAAAATATATGTTTGGATAAATAAGTTTTTACTTTTTACTATGATAGGAAAAGTGATTAAAAAAATAAAATTAGTTTCTCAATGTCTTCACACACAAAAAAAAAAACAATGTTTTTAAAATTGGACCGGACCGGCCGGTTCGACCGGTTTAATCGGGAACCGGTCATTTGTCCGGTCCGATTTTGTAGTAAAACCGGGTGGCTAGAAAACTGTTGCCAACCGGTAAAAATCGGCGAAAACCCGAAAACTGGTGAACTAATTAACCCGATTCCAAAGCGAAAAAAATCTTTTGTTAGTAAATATGTAATTTTTTGTTTTATTCAAAAGTTGAATGAATTATGTTTAGTAAATTTGAATATTTATTTTTTTTTCATTTAACTTTTATTTGAATTTATATTTATTAATTTTTCTTAACACTTATAATTCTATTTATCTTGTACATGTGTACAGTGTACACACACACATATATATACATATGTATGGGTCAACCGATTTTTTAAAAGTTAGGCCAGAGTTAACATTGAAGCGACAAATGACCCAATTATTAATCTGGTTTGATGTCCGATTCGGGTTTAAAACATTGACAAAAAGTAGAATAAATGACCAAATTTGAGTTACAAAAATATTATAATATAGTAAGTCTAGTCGCAAATGATCGGGAATCACGTTGAACAATGAAAGAATAACAATTTTTCCCGTGTTTGGAATGGAACAATTTGCCCTTGTTATAATATAGAGAACATGACAAGAAAAAACAGTTGGTTGATTTCAAATCGAGATCCGTAGATGAGTTGTCGGTAACGCGATTAAATACACGCTATTTTCCAACAAAGAATAATAATAATAATATTGAAATGAGATTGTGATTGAAATTTATTTCGTCTGAAAATGTTATTTTTAGGTGCAATCAATTAATCCCACGGACAAATCATCCCCTTTTTGAGTTTTTACGAAAATAGATGAGACAATTGTACTCTGCCAGACCTCCATTTTGTAATGTGAGTCATAGAACTGTCAATTTTTACCCCACCACTGAGTAAAATGGCGAATTGGAATATCGTTTTCTTATGCTCGAAATAAATCAAACCTTTTTGGTCCGGTCATTAGGCTCAAAAATCATGTGGAGTGCTATATTTCTTTTTTATTTTCTTTTTTATTTGAACTTTTACCCATTTTCTAAGAAATCCATGAAATCGCCAATCATTATTACTCATTCTCTCACAAATTTCACTATTTATCCATTCACATTTCTAACTACCAATTATACTAAATCATTATTTTACTCTTATATAGCAAATTAACTTTCATTATTATTACTTTTTCATATCATATTCAATCATAATTTTAAAATTCATTTTTTTCAAATTTTGTTACCACTATTCTCCAATAAAAAAACATATCCTATTTAACTAAAGACCTAATCTATTGAATTGAGAGTTGCATACACGTTGCCTCACATTAAGACAAGGTGAGTTGATAAGTGAGCCGAGGTTATAAAAAGTGTGGTGCTCTGACGTCGCGAGAATATTGCAGGGATATTTTTGGGTTCGGTTCAGATTTCGCTTGGCCACCTATATCACTCGATTTACATATTGCTGTCTAAGAAACCTCTAATCCAAATTGGGGAGTTCCTTCGGGGAAAACCTAAAAAAAAAAAAAAAAAGTTTGCATACGCGTTGACTGTGATGGATCCCCATAGAGAGAGAAAAAATATGAAAAAAAGGCTTTCACCAACTCACGTACATTTCCTACTGCACTGAGTACAACTCTTAAATGCCCAAAACTTACTAAATCTCACAATTATTACCTACCGCATAGGAAAGTGAAATCAAGACTAATCCATAATCTCCCACCGTCGATCGACACTCCAGTTGCCAGCTGGCGTCATCCAGTTGTCTCCAGTTGCAATTGGGCCCCACAAACCATCTAAAATAGGTCGTAGGGTTAGATTTTAGCTTCCCACGGAATCTAGAGAGAGAGAGAGAGCGCAAAGTCATTCAGATCCGCCTATAAATAGCCTTTCGCCTCAGCTCCAGAAATCCATTCTGCATTAGCGCTTTTGCTGTATCTTCCTCCATTATCATCTGCGGATCTGTGTGTTCTTCAAAAAGGTAAGCACACCAGCTGAAATACCTTTTGTTTTGATTAGATCTGTTAATGTTGCGTTAGCTCTTGTTTAGATCTGTAGCGTTTTAGTGTTGCTCGTTTCGTTTTCTGCTTATGAATTGTTAAATGTGTTGTTTCGGATTCGGTGTCGGTCGATTTGATTATTTTTTTTGGTGTGTTATTCGAGATTTGTGAGATTTAGGAAAGAAATGTGGTTGTTGAATGCTGAATTAATCAGATCGAGAGTGGCATCTGTATCTTTGTTCTCTTGCTTTTTAGATTCAGATCTTGTTGAACATTTTGTGCCGGAAATGAATGTTGTGATTCTTTATTGAGGATCTGTGTGTTCTGTAGGAAGTGTGTGATTTGATGGTTTATCGGATGCTTGTCGTATAAAAGATTATAATCTACTAGGTATATCAGTGATATGATTATAGCATTATAGATCTGTGTTGCATCTTCCTTATAGGTGTTGCTCTAGTGTTGCTTTTGGAAAATGTTTTGGACATCAAGAAATATAGTTTTGTCAGATAGATCTCTTGTGCATGCTCTTCTTCCATAATTGACAAAGATATTAAACAAGCTTTTGGTTGCTGAAAACTTGTTTCTGCCCATTTTAATTCAATAATGCTATGTTACATGTACTTTGTTTCTATGCAATGTGATAAGATTCCACATTTATAGCTTTAATCCAGACTCAGAAGGGTAAGTTGCTTTTGACTTGTAACAAGATGCATCTGTCTGATTGAATAGGCTTTTTGAGTAATGCAGTAGTACTTAAAACAGGAAAATAAACTAATTTGTCCCATCAAATGTTTTTCATCAGATACAATATGGAAACCTTCTTGTTCACCTCAGAATCCGTCAATGAAGGGCACCCTGACAAGCTCTGTGACCAAGTCTCAGATGCCATTCTTGATGCTTGTCTAGAACAGGATCCGGAGAGCAAAGTAGCATGCGAAACATGCACAAAGACAAACATGGTAATGGTCTTTGGTGAGATCACAACCAAGGCTCAGGTCGACTATGAGAAGATTGTTCGGGATACATGCAGAGGCATTGGGTTCATATCCCCAGATGTTGGCCTTGATGCTGACAACTGCAAGGTCCTCGTCAACATCGAACAACAGAGCCCTGACATTGCCCAGGGAGTTCATGGGCATCTCACCAAGAAACCCGAGGAAATCGGAGCTGGTGACCAAGGCCACATGTTTGGCTATGCTACTGATGAAACACCCGAGCTCATGCCCCTTACTCACGTCCTAGCCACCAAGCTTGGGGCCAAGCTCACCGAGGTGAGGAAGAACAACACTTGCCCATGGTTGAGACCTGATGGTAAGACACAAGTTACCGTCGAGTACAAGAACGAAAATGGTGCCATGGTTCCAATTAGAGTTCACACTGTCCTCATTTCAACCCAGCACGACGAGACTGTTACAAACGATCAAATCGCTGCTGACTTGAAGGAGCATGTTATCAAGCCTGTTATTCCTGCACAGTACCTTGACGAGAACACTATTTTCCACCTCAACCCGTCTGGCCGATTCGTTATCGGTGGCCCACATGGAGATGCAGGTCTGACTGGTCGGAAAATCATTATCGACACCTACGGTGGCTGGGGTGCTCACGGTGGGGGTGCTTTCTCTGGAAAAGATCCTACCAAGGTTGACAGGAGTGGTGCATATATTGTCAGACAAGCAGCCAAGAGTGTGGTGGCTTCGGGACTTGCACGTAGATGCATTGTGCAAGTATCGTATGCTATTGGTGTAGCCGAACCACTTTCAGTGTTCGTTGATACCTACAAGACTGGTAAGATCCCAGACAAGGATATTCTCGCTCTTATCAAGGAGAACTTCGACTTTAGGCCCGGAATGATCGCCATCAACCTCGACTTGTTGAGAGGAGGCAACTTCAGGTATCAGAAGACTGCTGCCTACGGTCACTTTGGCCGTGATGATCCTGATTTCACCTGGGAGACCGTTAAGGTCCTCAAGCCTAAAGCTTGAGTTCGAGTGCTACAATTCTGCAATTGACTTGCTTTGGAGAATTTACGGGTTTGCAGATGAGTAAACAAGCTTGGCCTGATACATTAACGGTATAATTCTTTTTCGGGACTTCATTACGATGCGGGATCAGTGGTGTTATTGTTTTTTATTTTGAGGATGTAGGAGCCTGGGGTATTTGTTGAATGTGTCCCTTTATCTTTGTATTTTTCTGTTGTTTATGTTAGCAATGTTGTCTTGAAATTCTGTAGCTCCGTTGTTTGGGGTAACCTTGAAATATTATTATGTGTTTTTAATGATTTCTCAATTTATGATACCATTTCAACCGTTTCACTTAAATTTGTTTTTGAAAGTTGATTCACTGTAGTTTGAATGAATGGTGTATGATGCCATCAATTGTATACAATGCAACTCCTTAGCCTGCTTTCTTATTTTGTTTTAGTTATGTTACAAGTTGTATGGTATTGGGTCCTACGGTTGTGCTTGGTTGTAAGATTTTGTTAATTACAAAAAGTACCTGAGGTTTGACCTAATTACAAAAAACCCAGTCAACTTTCGAAATTACAAAAAATACCCAAGGGTTTTTTTTCTAATATTTAACCCTTCATAAGAAAAAATATTTCAAAACCACGCTTCATATTTATAAATTCATTGCAGTTTACTCCTTTAATTTTAATTCGAATCAAACCTCAGTGGTACTTTTTGTAATTTTGAAAGTTAATTGGGATTTTTGTAATTAGGTCAAACCTCGGGTACTTTTTGTGATCATCCCATTTTTTTATTCTTTTTGTAATCCTCCCAATTTTTTTATTCATGAGTATTTTTTGTCCCAAAATGCTATTGATTCACTCTTTTCATCTATGAGTCGCATCTAATCATAATTTCACTATCGTTACATTTTCATATCAACAAATACATCATTCACCTTTTTCTTGCATTTTTCAATTACCAATCACATTCAATTATTATTTTACCAATTTAACCATCACATCAACTATCATTATTAGTTATTATACTTTCAGTTTACTCAATCCACTCTCAAATTTCTTTCTTATTTTCCCAAACAATATTTTCTCCAAATACAGAAATGAAAGGAACAAAAGGCCAACCAGACACACCCTAAGCATTTAGCTCTATGAGCATCTTTTCTCCTCATTTTAATGCCATTTAGTTAGATATACATTTTGGATTGTGGGGTGATCGTCTTTTATGAATGATTCTATAGGATATTGGACTAATATCAGCATTTGGTGTTTTCTATGATGAACATCTTTACTAGCCTCATATGCATTGGTGTAGTTTTTTAACTGCCTTGAACATTATACTTGTGTTTTGAAGATAAAGTACGAATATTTGCCGTCTTAGTCATAGCACGACTGACGCTGTGAAGATTCATATGTAAAAGATTATAAATATTGCGGATAATTAAAAAAACACCCCTGAAGTTTGAGCTAATTACAAAAACCCCATAAATATTTCAAAATTACAAGAAAACCCTTCAAGTAGTCTTAAATTTAAGGGGTAATGTAATATTTTTATAGATGTCGTGGAGGATTTTTGAAATGTTTTTTTGCTTATTAAAAATATAAGACGGAATCAAAACTCAATTGTGTTTTTCCAATTTTAAAAATATCTGGTTTTTCTGTAATTAACCAGAACCTCAAGGTTTTTTTTTTTGGTAATTATCCCTAAGTATTATATGCACAAAGATGTTAAATTAGCTTATGAATCTAGTTTACCATTCAACATACATCAATGGATTGATTTTCCATTTAAAAGGGCTAGTTGCTATATATTTTTCACAAATAAACCACCATATAGTTAGGCAAGCTATCACTTAAAGCTGAATTGACTTAGGCTCCTATAAATGCCTGTGAGATAGACTTGCCTGCCTGTTCTTTACATTATTAGACATAGACTTACATAATGCAATTTCTCTATTTCAAATTGTGTTGCATAGCCAAGTGTACGTTCATGTCTTGATGATGTACATTTGACATATACTGATGATACTTTAAATTAGGGTGTCAATCCCTACGTCGACTAAAATCCTACCTAAAGTTCTGAGAGAGACACGAACACAGCCTGAAATTAACACGAATACACATTGACTCTAACATCACGTTAAGTTCCAATTTGTCTAAAACATTGTTGTTTTATCTTTTACTTAATTTTTTTCTCGTATTTTGAGCATAATCCCGAAATCAAACACGAACCCGACCCAATGACCCAAATCGACACCCCTACTTTAAATACGAGATGATCGCAACTTGAAATAGATGGTCACACTCATATGAATAGAATTCGAAAATGTATTTTATGTCCATAAAAAGCACAAAATATTTAATCAAGGGTAAATAATGAATTACATTCATCATTTTCCGTTAGGTCAACGAATGGAGAGGTTAAAGCTGAACGGGACCAAACGTCGAAGAAAGTTTTGTAATTTCCCAAACCCAAAGGACTGACTTGTAATTAGTCCTGCCTAACCTCAGGTAGGGTGGTAGTGTAGCTCACCCTACCAATTAATAATATTCAGTCAGTTTCATAAAATGCCTCTGGACGCTTGGGCACATCCTCGATTTACATCTTGTCAAGTTAAGGGGTCTTTGATACTAGCAGGTCCTGGATTAGTCGAGGTGAACGCGGATATCTGGATTATCAAAAAAAAAAAAATGCCTCTGGATGAAACTTACATAATGCTTCTGCAGCAACTTTTATTCTTTGCTTTGTCCTGCAAACAGTTCCATACATTCTTCAAACTCAATCACAAGTCTCTCTTTCTCAAAACAAGTTAATATTTTAAGGGTTAATTACAAAAACTACACCTGAAGTTTAGCCTAATTACAAAAAACCCAATTATCTTTTCAAAATTATACATATACCCCCCCTTAACAACATTTGTTTCATTTTTACAAATTGCACTCTCAGGAAGGGGGTATTTGTCAGGTACAAACTTCAGAGGGTGTTTTGTAACACTACCAAGGCTTTTTTTTATAATTTGAAAGATAACTGGGTTTTTGTAATTAAGCTAAACCTCAGGGTAGATTTTGTAATTATCCATATGTTAAAACGCGATTGGTTCACTCTCACTCCGTTTCATCTATCAATCGTATCAATCATAATTTCACTAAAAGCGTATTATATCGACTATTACTAAGGATGGCAACGAGACGGGCTGAAACCTGGCTCTGCATTAAATCCCCGCTCGCTGGTCGACCGGTCAAACTGATCCGCTTTTGAAAAACCCGCCAGTCCGAGCGGGTAAGGAGTCCAGCTGAATCCGCCGGATATGTATAATATTTATTGTTTTTTATTTAAAATATACTAATTATTAGAGGATTTACCCTCGCGGACAAATATTAAAATTAGGCTACTTTAATTTTTCTAATTATTCACTGGTCAGTTTTAATCTTGTTTTTGACAATATTCACCTGTCAGTTACCTTATCATTCTCTAATATTTTGCTTGACAAATTTCATGCTTGACTAACATCACACTACTCTCTGTTTGTAAGAGTAATTTGTTGAATTTTGCCAACATGTTTCAATATTTAATAATTTATTTTAGTTAGTTTGGGGCCTTTTATGTTAAAAGATCAAATTCATTCTTAGCAGTTAGCACACACTAGACAAAAAGCTTGGAGTGAGAATTGCTCAGTGTTTTTTTAAAAACTTTGAAGCTGGTTTAGTGATTTAATAAATGAAAATTAGTTAAACTTTTTAATTGGCGAATCGGCGGGTTGGACTCACAGGTCCGAGTCCAATTTTTCCTTAGGTGACAGTCCCGAATTTAGTCAAACTCGTCCTGGACTCCGCCCGTTATCATCCATAACTATCACCCACTTTTATATCACAAATACATCATTCACTTTTTCTTGCATTTTCAATTATCAATCACTATTTTACCAAATTAACTATCATATCAACTATCATTATTACATTTTTCAGTTTGCTCAATCCACTCAAATTTCTTTCTCCAAATACGAGAAATGAATGGAAAAAAAGGCCAACCAAACACACCCTAAATATTTAGCTCCATGCGGGCGGAACTAGGAGGACAAAAAAATTTACCCCCACAAAAGTTTTCTAATTTTCTTTAGTTACTTATTACAATTGCCCCAAAAATTTATAAAACCTTTCCAAGCAGTTGTCTTTTACATTAGAAAAGTCATTAATTATGGTTGTTAGTATATGAATATTTTCTTCTTATAATTTAAATTTACAAACTCGGTTCGAACCGATCTTTCGCCCCCAAAACCAAAAATCACTGGCTCTATGAGCATCTTTTCTCCTCATTTTAATGTCATTTAGTTAGATACAAATGGTGACGACACACTGGCCAACCTAGCCTCGACTCCAGCCTTTTTTTCTTTAAAAAAATAGAACTCTTGCAACACACAAAGTCTTAGAGAAATACAACAATACAATTAGAAGTGCAAAACGGAGGCTAACTTAAATAAGGGCAAACCCTAGCTAATGACTAGAAAGTGAAAATACAAAACTACCTCACAATATAAACTAATTA
>CM071931.1:79722836-79809871 GCA_016081115.2 Rehmannia glutinosa | reverse complement strand
AGTCATGCACGTTGAAAAACTGAGACAAACAATTAATACAGCAAGCATAAACTTGATTTTGATATCAGTTAGCTGCAGTTGACTTAGATCTCGCTTTCAACCATTAATAAAGGACGAATAACCACCATGACGATTTCTCCATTCAGAGTATCTTCCCATCCTGAGCAACACTGTTATCTGACCCACCTGCACAATGTAGCAGAGTTATGAGCATGGCACGTGACATCACAGAAAATACTCGAATCAACAGAACATTTAAGATCAGATCAGAAATGCTACTATATTCGATGAATGGCATGCGTGTCAATCACATTCAATGAAAGGGAACTTCAAAAGGATAATTTGTGAAAGCACAACTCAAGAAGAGCTTTTTTCCTTTTTCATAATGAATGAAGAAAATTGGAGAGACATTTCAGGATCCAAGATAGCTTGTCGGGATATGCAATCAGAGCAAATCAAAAATTCGCTAAAGCATATAAACGACTGAAATATGTCCTATTACAATTTCGTAATACAAAATAGAAAGCACAATTTAACAAAAGATGTAATAACCCTATGAAATATATAATCAGGGAGAATATTATATTATCAATTCCCCATTCCTGATGGATTCTTTTAGCAGCTCCTTTTTTCCTCAAATTTCTGAAGTACACTTATTACCATCTTTTCATATCACTCCTACCACCATCCACTAACAAAGATGGTTATTCAATTAAAATCTAATTTTATCAGTCAATCCGATTGGCGATAAGAGTTACCGTAAGCTATACCGAAACTGCGGGAAGCATCTTCCATGTGCATGACATTCTCTGGGATCTTCTCATTAAAACATAAGACACTATCCATTGACACATGCTCATCTTGCGTTCTACAAGTAGACGCTCAACGCCAATTGTCCCATCTTCCAGTCCAAGAGTCGGAGGTCCATTCTCCATGACCTGATAAATATTATCAGTAATATAAAAATAATTTGTTTTTACTTGTAGAATCATAAAATAGTCTGTTTCAGATAATTGGACAGGAAATGAGCACCAGAGATTACGCTGAAAAACGACCGCTACTCGATACTCAATTCGGAATTCGATCATTAAAAGCTCGCTTGAGCTTGGTTCATTATCTTGAAACATATTTTTTCGTACTCATAAGATAAAGCTTGACTGATTAGTAAAAAAATAAAATATGTTTAAAAATATCAGTTACTCGAAATTTATTCAGAAGCCGGCTCGAAAAGAGCCTGCTAAACGAGCCTTTACTCGATTATAATCAAATCCAAGCTTTTGAACACAATTTTTTAAAGCCTCGACTAAAAAATTCAAACAGTACTTATGTCTCCGGCTCGAGTCGACCTGTTTACACCCCTACCAGAGATACAGAAAAAGCAAAAACTTGACCAACAGAATGAATTCAAATCGGCAATCACAGCCTATATGGCGATAATTTGGGAAACACAACCTGCCAGGCTGCTTTCTGCTATAAATTGCAGAAATCTACACATACACTTCCAACATTACAATACTTAATTCATCTCAAACAGATAGAACAATTGCATGAACATGAGAAAAAAACTCACCCGAACAACCAATTTCCTGAGCTTTTCACGAGATACTGTCGGACTCAGTTGCGCGCATCAGAGAGAAAATAAATTGAGAGAGAGAAGAAAAGTGAAGGGTCGCAGGAGAATTAGGAAAAGTTGGTAGAGTGACGGACGCAAGTTTAATCGGGACGGAACTGAAAGGGGTGTACAAAGTTGTAGCCGAATCTGCGGTTTGGCGTCCGCCGTGGCGATGGGCGCAGTTATTATGAACTTTGTAGGTGGGGTGTGACAAGGACGCTTAACAGCAAGTCCATTTTCGTTTTCAATTGTTGCTTAGACTTTGGGTCCATTTTTTATTTTGTTGGAAGAAATTCAAGTTCTGGCTTAATATTAGTCAACTCGGAGTTGACCCCAACTTAATTTTAGACGGTCAACTCCGAGTTGACTTATATTAAGACACAAAGTCTACTTGCAATTTTTATTTTTATTCGATTGGCAGAAAATTATTTAGTTTAGTTTGGACGAGTTTGAAATTTCTTCATCATATTTGCAAAACAAAGTTTGAATATCAAAAGACTAGCTTCTATCGGTCGCAAAGGGTTATTGGATGAATTCCTCTTTTTCATGCTTGTAAACTTGAACCCAAATAAACGCTTACTATGATGCAGCATGTCAAACAGGGCAAGACGATCGTTCGACAACTAATAAAAAAGAAAAATATATTTATTTTGAATATATTTATAAAATACTTATTTCAAAGGTTGTTATTTTTAATTATATGCTAGATATAATATTAAAAATAAAAATTATATTATAAAGGTACATATTATATATGCAAAATATATATTAAATATATTAAAAAATAGACTTTCGACAAAGCGAAAATTCAACGTGTTTCCGAAGACCCACTTAAGCCGATAATTTTGTACCTACCATCCGTCATAGGGCTGGGCAAAATTATCATCCCTCCCTAAATGCTACCTTCTTCTTATCTTGAGATTTTAACAACCAAAGTTCGAGTCTTATTATGTGGGAGGAGCCGTTGAACACTTCGAATTTCAAAACATAAAAGAAATATTGATTTAGAAGTTTTTTTTTTTTTTTTTTTGAGAAATTGATTTAGGAAGTTTCATTTGGATAATATGGAATAGCACGTATAGAATACAAAAACGTCTAAATTTATGTTGAGAATTGAGATCTATACATCTAGAGAATGAGCAAGACAGATTTTACAATTTACACAAATCTCAATTTGGGTTGGAATTACATCTCTGTCCGTACCATTTTCATCAATGAACCATCTCAAATTGATATACGGTCAAACATATTATGGCTTACACTCAACTTGAGAAATAGTTAATAGACCAACTGCACATTAGTCATTAAATTTAACTAGCTAAGTTGACCAAATCGAATCGAAACAAGCCTTTTAAGTTATTGAGTTTGACTTATTTCTTATCGAACAAACTCGGTCAATTTATTGAATATATTGATGTACACAAACCTTTTCTTTGAGCTTAATCGAGCCTAAACGAAGTTTTATAAATATTAGTTTAATTTATACGAATTTATATCGGCCCACTTACTACTCATTAACTGAGTTCATGCTTGCTCACGAGCCTAACGAATCGAATATCTCTATATTTAGTTTTTGGTTCATTTATTTTCATGAGCATCATTCATTAAACGAACTCGAACGAGCTTTTTATCGAATCGAACTTAAAATACCACGAAATGCGCTTGTTCATTTTCAAATTTCAGCTAAATCTTAATGTGTGTGTGTGTGTGTGTTTCATTTTTTGTTGAGGAATAAGTGTAACAAGAAACATGTTTTCCATTTGAAAGATAACTAAATTCGTGAAAGATAATTTCACAAAAATATGGATATGACAAAAAGACACAGAGAGTACTAAGAAGATCAAAAGAGGATTCACAAATCACAATTAAGTCCATAAATTCATGATCATCGTCATCATCAGTCTCCTTTGCTCTCCCCTTTTGATTTCCGCTTGTTGCCAATCCTCTAATTTTCACGCTAGTGAACTTCTTCAACTTTTCTAAGGTCATACTATTCCTGTTCCAGTGAAACGCACACGTTAGATTTTAGAGCAAATTTGGAGTAGCTTATACATAAAATATATATATATATATATATATATAAACTTTTACAAAGCTAACAAGAAATAAGTATTAAATCAAAAAATGCCAGGCTCTTATTTATCTCGGGTTACATTAGGTATTATACCAAAGCAATGAGCGCCCTTACTATCAAATTCTTGCGCAGAAAGTCATTCCGGAGGTTGAGCATTCGAAATGCTGAATGCAAATCCAAAAACTTCACATACTTTTCCCCGACAGTCATAATCTCCAGCAGTCACTTGGTTAACGACATACCTTGGCTGCAAACAATGTTAGCCATTCAAATTTCTTCCGAATATAAAGCAAAGGTACCTCATCTGTTATTTTCCATGGATTACAGTGCTTTGCATTTAGGTATCATTTCCTTACAGAGAAATTTTAGGTGGAAAGAAGTTTGTTGTTATGTTTGTCATTGAGATTCTTCGGGAAAAATTAGAGAACTCCAAACATCTCTAACACAGAAAACTTCATACCAGATTAGAGAATTGATGATCTGTTTCCACTATGACCAACAGTATTATTTAAAAATTAAGGTGGTTTTGCATCTCCACTTGAAAACAGTATAATTCCCCAAATTAATGAATTCCGATTTCTTATACTCAAATGTTGCTTTTCTCGACAGTGAAGTGTACTAAAAGGTTTTGTGATGCTTACCAAATCATTGACAAACAAATTCCTGCATCAGAACAAAACCTTGATATTAAAAATAAGCCAGAAACATGACCACGTTTAAAGAATATCATCGGTGTTTGCAACCCCCCCCTCTGCGTAGACTCAGCTTCTAGACGCCAATAACAACTATTATTTCCATCTAGAAGCTGAGAATCAATTCTTTGGAGTTAGCAAACACTACCTATAACGGAGCAGAGTACTGGTATAGACAACATGGTGGCAATGTATGGTAAACAGCACCTTCATAGGCACAGGGCTGTTCCGTGGTGATTGTCATAGGTAATATAGCTCCATAATGTAGTATATTTGTATAATTCACTGTAGTATTTTTAGGATGTATATTTGGGAGTATAACAAGGTTGTTCCCATGTGATTGTCAGAACTGACATCTGAAGCCCATCAAAACCAGATAAGCGCTTAAACAAAGAATGGAGCCTATTTTGATGCTTTACCAATGAGATAGTCTTCAGTATCAAGGCCAACTCCAGGATTTACTGTAGTAATGATCAAGAAAACAAAAAATCAAAAAGTGTCGCTTTTGTGGCAAAATATGAGTTTATAGATCAGCTAGGATGAAACTAAAGAAAATCTATACAAAAGTTCAGCACAAATGGAAAGAATGAAAAGGGATTAAACTTGAGTACCAAAGTGCTAGCTCATTAAAAACTGCTTTCTGTTGCCAATTTCACAGATAAAATATTCTGGTTCATAGCAGGAAAGTAGAATCCATTATTTATATGGCTAGATTATATATATACATATCAAAGTCACACCTAAAAAGTGCCAATGAGATTTTCACTCCTAAAGGAATTAAGCAGCAAAATCAACACCATGTGGCCTCAGTGGCCGCAGCTCTAGAAATAGTAGGTTTAAACTTAAATTCGATGCATGAACCTGAAACTTCACAAAAGATCTCTTTTCAAAAGAAGCAGAAGATAGAGACAAATCAATGAAGGTGGTCCATAAGGAATCTCTATATTTGCTCTAGCCAAACAGAGAAAAACTTAAGAACGCCTCAAAATTGAGAATCAGCTGGATTGACTCACAACCACCAAAGAAAAACTTCAAATTCAACTCTAACGTATGTTTACTCTAAGATTAGATACTTCAACTAGATTTGCAAACAAAATAAAAACATATAAATTCCACTTAAAATCATTCAATAAGATGAGTGGAGTTTGAAAATGGTAAGGTGGAAACATACACCCTGGTTTTTCCTCAGCCTCTGCATGCAGAAGAAGACTCTCAGTTTCTAACCAATGCATGAGAGCAAGTAGCTGGCTATCCACAGTCTGAGTCTCAGTCCTCCAATCACCATGGTACCTACAAATCAACAAAGACAAATATTAATTTTGAATGATATGGGATTCCTCAAGCTCGAGAAATTCTCCTTCTCACCTGTAATATTGCCCAGGGCATTCACGTAATAATTTCTGCAAGCTTACTAAATAGTTCCCTCAGCACAACAATCTGCCCCTTTGCCTTCTCCAATACCTCTATTTGAAAAGCAACTATTAACAACAATATATCCCAAAAACAACAAAACAACAGAGAAAAATTGTTTCCATAATATAAAACGCAAAATCTACCTCTATCCCAAACTTTAATGTCGTATTTTTTCTTCTCTCCCAGTGTACTTGATTAAATTCTGAAACAAAAATAAAAATCTAATTTCAAATGTCACTGTAGCGTTTTTCTACTACTCCATCAGACTGCATATACTCATCCAAATACGGGACAATTTGAAAACTTGAAAAAAGAGGCAGAAATTAAGTTGAAATCACAGAACCGCACCAGGTATAGGAGACTGATGAATTAGCAGAAGGCTCGACTGCACAAGCCTGGTGGCGGACTCACTCCAAAGCGACGCTCCGAATACGCTCGCGTAAGTTACGGAATCATCGAGCTGGTGCCGAAACTCCTCGAACTGCTTCTCCAGCGTGTGTACGGTGGGTGAAGGAGGCGCGACGGAGCCACTTTCCGATGGCCATTGAAGTGAACGGAGAAGGTTTGGCCGGCAAAACAGGTGACGTATCGGGGAGAGGAGAATGAGAGAGGTGCGGTGGGGGTAGGGTTTAAGGAGCGGAGGGAAAATGTGAGTGTAGCACAGATGGCGCTTCGAAACGCTGATTTCATGTTTTGCTGGAGGCAGCGCTACGGCCTATACGCTTTGTTATTTGGGGATCTTTTTTCATAGTATATGAATAAAATTTGTTAAACTTTTAATTAAATTTATGAATAAATTATATAGATGACATTATTCACACCTAAAATTAATAAATATATAGGCCTCCTAAATACACTTCATCCAATTTTAAAACATAATATAGTTACTAAATATAAATTTCATAATTTCTCATTTTACCTTGGACTATTTTCCCACATATACACATTCCAAGATAAGTTTGCATAGTAAAGGTTTCAACAATGTGATAAGATGAATATTTATTTTAATTTCACACTTATAGTGTTTGGGTAATTGTTCGATATAAGTGTTGAGTAACCGCCAATTGATTTGGTTTGAATTACGGAGCTTGATTGGCTTTTTTTTCCCCTTTTTCCGAGTTTAAAAATGATGATAGATGACACGCATGGCCCTATGGCTCGATTGTATACTCGATCACAAATGTACGATTCATTTTGGTCGTAGCCATCGCAGCACGATATCACTAATTAAAGTTATAATTATACGCCATCGCACGTATAGCACAACCAAGGTTCAGTAATGCGATTATTCTAAGTGGTCGATTTTTATTATTCAACAATAAATTTTTAAACAAAGGAAAAACAAGTAAAAATAAAAAATTAACATACTTTAAGCTATAAACTAAAAAGATATTATAATATAGAAAAAAAGTTTTTAACTTTTGGAAGAATATGGGTAGCTAAGAAGACAAGGGTGTATTTAGAATTTTATATGCAGGAGTGTATAATAAATATTTAAATCGTAAAGGACATTTTGAATTATATTATGCTGATGATATTAATTTGACATATGAATAGTGCACCCCTAATTATAAAAACTACAATTTAATATTGAGGGATAACAAAAAATCTAATTTTTTTTTGAAGATTATAAAATGAAATTTGCAAAAAACTTATGCTTTAAAAAAGTGATTTATTATAGTATGAATAACAAGATTTAATCGTGAATTTAGATTTTCAAAATAAAATTAATAGTTGAGAATCGGTTGAGAGTGTTTAGTAAAAAATTGGAAAAATATTTATTTGTTTGTACGTAAAAACAAAAATCTAAAGTATCCATTTTTCTACTTTTATTAAGATGACAACGGGGTTATAAACAAAAATGCAAGATTTGTGTGAACATTTTTCACCAAAAACCAATAAGTTTTTTTTTTTTTTTGTGTGTGTAAGAATGCAAACTACCCTTATAAGCAGATACATTTCAAGCACCTATTATATTTATAAAAATATCACACTAGTCCCCTACATTTAAAAAACATAATCAAATCTAATGTATTTTTATAATTTTGAATATTTTCCAGTTTTAGTAATTACTCCAAACCTCATGGGTAGTTTTGTAATTATCTTTAATTTAAATAGTAACTAATTAGAATTTTTTTAAAGAATTGACTACTCCAATACGAAAATTATACATCATTTACGCTCCAAGTCTCCCACCAAGACTTCCCATTTCCTGTACCAAGACCTTTTTTTTTCCAAGTCTTGTACGGGGAAGTCTTTTCTTTCAACAGTCATTCAAAACTGGGTTTCTTCAGGTGATCCTCAAACGATCAAGAATAAATAACAACACTAGGGCTTATACCAGATTACCAAATAAAAAAGTAAATTCTTGCAAAGATTATATTTTTGTTTTTGGGTTTACTACGTATAATTGAGATTTTAATGGGTTCTTGAAGCTTTATTAATTGACTAATTCTGCAAAAAGATTGTTTTTTTCGTTGTCCCTTTTCCTCGTAAATTATGAAAAACAAAGCCCTAGCATTCGGCGTGGGATTTTCAAGTTTCTCTTTTGAATTTATTTTTCAGTAAACAGAGATTTCCCAGCTTTAATTTTTGTATTAGTGGCTTGTGAGTTTATACTGTTGAATTTGACTGTAGTGAAACTGGCATGGAATTTGGTTGTTTTCATGTTATGTGTTAATTGTAAAAAGCGTTAGGAGCTAGGCCTGCGGCAGACCGGAGCTTAGCGCCGACGGTTAGGCAGGCATAATCGAAAAAAACGTAGATGGACTAGGGAGTCCAGTGCTGGTGAGACTAATCCGCTAGACGGAAATTTTCACAACTAAAGTTCTTCATTTTCAGTTAATGGCATAGGTAGTAATTGGGGTATAGCTAATTGCGCTTTAGGCAGTTTAATGACGATTTTGTTGCTTGGATTGGGGTTATAGGTTGTTTAGATGTCCCGATTCTCCGAGGGAGTGTTTATGCATAATACTAAAACCTGATTCTCAGCTTTTAGCTCGAAAACTATCACATTTTAGTGTTTGCAAACGCGCCTTCTTACTTTCTATTTTGTTTCATTTAATCGTAATTGCAAAGTAGTGAGAGGATGCTTTAGATTTCTAATTCTGCTTCCGATTTGACTTTCAAACACAAACAAAACACTTTCACGACTTCTCCACTCAACGCCTTCAATCGATTTTGCCGCCTATTTGCAAACACTACTAACTTTTGATTCCTCAACTACTTCTGCAAAAAACACTCCCAGAGTATTATTTTAAGAGTTGCTTCTTGTTTCAAATTTTTGTTTGAGTTTTTTGGATCTAATTGCTTATGTTGTGTATGAATCTTTAATTTAGCGAGAAAATGTAAAGCAAGAACAAGCTACGCCATTTTAGGCAGGAAATTCTTTTCCTAGTGTTTTCTCTCACAAAATTCAAGATCAAAGCACATCGACACGCCTCTTCATGTAATTTGACGAATCGTAATTAATAATTCCCTTTAACTGTATACTGTATATTTTTTACGCTGGATTTTAGTGCTATAAACCATACAAGGCCATGAAGTGTTTCAAATTCTTCAATCGAGAAAATGAAATACCAAAGACCCTCAAACACAACTCTGCCAAATCGCTATTTAATTCTGAGGATGTATCTGATACTAGAGCTGAACGCAGATCACGCAACCAATTCCCGAATTTGTCAGAGAGACATAGTAATCTCAGTTTTTACCCTTTCAGAGTTGAAACAAGCTACAAGAAATTTCACTAACACTGCCAAACTTGGGGAGGGCGGATTCGGTGTGTTTTTATGCATGCTATTAAGAGCTCGGATGATCCAACTAAGAAACTTGATTTGCTATAAACAACTCGGCAAAGAGTGGACTGCAGGCATATTCCTTTCACGCCTTTTTCTTCTTTTCCGGTTATCATATTTTGGGATACTACAAACACCCTGATAGTTAGAACAATTACAAAAAAACCCAGTGAGATGTTTCAAAATTGCTGAAAGCCCCTTCAAGTTTCATTTTGTCTTAAATTTTAGGGGGGTAACTGTAAATATTTTTGTAAATGTGAGGTTTTTTTATTTTTAAAATCACTAGGAAAAATGTAAGACTGAATCAAACCTCAATGTTTTTTTGTAATTTTCAAAGAACTCGGTTTTTTTGTAATTAGCCCAAACCTCGGGTGTTTTGTAATTATCCTTTTTTTTGTCGCTTATCTGACACATCTTGGTCGACTCCATGTGGGAGAAAATGAGTTGTTATCTATCACCATGAAAATTACTCCTTCCGTCCCAATCATATAGTCCAATTGGGCTTTGGCATGATTAAGAAAAAGTATTGAAATTACAAATGTGGAAAAAAATTACTTGATTTGCCTCATTTAATGAATAGTGTAAATTACAAAAACATATTAAATAGAGGAGTTATAATAGTAAAAAGATGGAAAAAGTATTATTAAATATAGGAAAGTGGACTATATATTTGGGACATCCCAAAAAGGAATACTGACTATATAATCGGGACGGAGGGGAGTATTATTTTAGAATGTATTTATGGGTGAGTGATCGATACCTATTTGGCTATTTTCATTAAATGGGGTCTTGGAAATTCGTGTTAATAATGTAATTGGGTGTAGATTTATTTTCAGCTTAATGCCGAATCGTTGAGAATGGATTGCAAATGTATCAATCAGGATTTTGGGGTTCCTTTTACCTAATCTCTCTAAAGATGGAAAAATCAAGAGTATGTTATTTTGTTGAGTTAGATTTCTGTATGTGTGCGTGTGCGTATGTTTTTGGCATTATAATACATATCATGACTGTATATGGTTCAGCATTCATAAGAAATAAAATCTAATTCTGAAAAAAAGCAGTAATAAAAAGGATAATTACAAAACTCCCTTAGGTTCGGGCTAATTACAAAAAAAACCCAGAGATTATTGAAAATTGCCAAAAAATCTCCTGAGGTTTGATTTTGTCTTACATTTTTCCCTTCTGACAAAACACATTTCAAATCCTCCGACATTTATAAAAATATTAATAGCTTACCCCTTAAATTTAAGAAAATATCAAACTTGAGGTTTTTTTGTAATTTTGAAACATGTGGGTTTTTCTGTAATTTAACACAATCTTTATGCAACTTGATGTACAATAGTTAAATTTAACACTTTTTTCTCGTTTACATGATAGGGTCACAAAGAATGGATGACAGAAGTCAACGTTCTTGGTGGCGTTGACCATCCGAATCTCGTGAAGCTCATCGGCTACTGTGCTGAGGATGACGAAAGAGGAATCCAACGTCTTCTCATTTATGAATGCATGCCTAACGGAAGTGTGGAAGACCATTTATCAGTTAAGTCAGCGTCACCTCTTTCCTGGGCTATGAGGCTGAGGATTGCCCTAGACGCTGCTCGTGGGCTGGCATATCTGCACGAGGGAAATGGACTTTCAGGTAAATTTTTGAATAATGTCGTCGATTTATTTTCCCACATTGTGCCGCAATAAACAACATTGCTTAATTTGTCTCTTGTTGCGTTGGCTATATTTCTCTCTCTGTCTTCATCGTATGTAATTTTGGCAAGGATAGTTACAAAAACACCCTGAGGTTTGGGCTGATTACGAAAAAAACCCAAAGATGTTTTCAGAATTACAAAATGCCCTTTAGGTTTCATTTTTGTCTTAAATTTAAGGGGGTAACTATAACATTTTTATAAATGTCAGGGTTTCTTTTGAAATATTTTTGCTTATGAAGGAAAAATGTAAAGGCGGATCAAACCTCAAGGGTTTTTTCGTAATTTTCAAAGAACACTGGGTTTTTCTGTAATATCCAAACCTCAAGGGGATTTTTGTAATTATCCCTTTTTGGTAAATATAATGGTTTGCTGTCTTGCTAAAAACTTATATTTTTATCATCTCCTACAAACTCAGATTATATTCAGAGATTTCAAATCTTGAATATTCTCCTAGATGAGCAGTGGAATGCGAAGCTATCGGATTTTGGATTGGCTCGGTGGGCCCTTCAGAAGGACTAACACATGTATCAACCGAGGTATACTCAATTATGAGGTTTTGAAACATCTCTGAATTTTTCTTTGTAGATTAGCCAAACTCGGAGGTGTTTTTTAAGGGATAATTACAAAATGTACCCTGAGGTTGTGAGGTTTGACCTAATTATAAAAAACCCAGTTAACTTTTAAAATTACAAAAAGTACCCCCGAAGTTTGATTCAATGTTAAAACTAAGAGGTAAACTGCAATATTTTTATAAAAACGAGCGTTGGAGCGAGCGAGCGAAGCCTTCAATTTAGTGGCTTCCTACTCTTTTCTTTTCGCTTAAGCTCCCCCGGGAAAGTGGCCGCCTCTTCACTCTCCTTCAGCCCTCTCATAATCGTATTAGGCTTTGTCTGAAGCGTCACTCATTGCTTTCTTCAACCAGAGGGGGATTTTGAAATAACTATTGGTTATGAAGGGTTTAAATGCTAGACAAAATGAAACCTCGGGGGTATTATTTGTAATTTTGAAAGTTAGGTGGGTTTTTTATGTAATTAGGTCAAACCTCAAGGGTACTTTTTGTAATCATCCCTTTAACGTAATACATACATGTTACCTGCAGGTTGCTGGAACCATGGGATATGCAGCTCCTGAATACGTTGAACGGGTCATCTCACATCGAAGAGTGATGTTTGGAGCTACGGTGTCTTCCTCTACGAGCTCATTACAGGTAGACGCCCATTGGAACGAAATCGACCCAGAAGTGAGCAGAAACTCTTAGAATGGATAAAACCATTTCTAGGTAACGCCAAAAGTTTGAACATATATTAGATCCAAGGCTCGAAGGAAAGCAAATCCTTAAATCGACTCGAAGCTCGCGATCGTCGTAGCTAACACTGCTTGGCAAGAGCTCCAAAACGCGCCGAAAATGAGCGAAGTTATGGAGATGGTTAAAGAAGTTGTCGAGGCATCAACGGTACATGCCATCCCCAACCACCGTCTTTTAAGAAAAAAAAAGAGCGAAAAAGAAACTATTGAGGAATTTGAAGCTAAAGGTAAGAGGAGGATGAATGATGTGAAAATAGGCGATAGTAGTTGGCCCGTTCGTGTTTGATCATCGAAGGTTGAAAACTTGCTGATTAAATACGGACCCCTAAGGTTTGGGCTAATTACAAAAAGGACCCAAAGAATTTTTAAAATTACAAAAACCCTTGAGATTTGATTTACATTTTCCGCCTTCATAAGCAAAAATGGCAAACCCCGACATTTATAGAAAGGGATAATTACAAAAACCTCCTGAGGTTCAGACTAATTACAATAAATCCAAAGATTTTCGAAAATTACAAAAAAACCCTTGAGTTTTGATTCGTCTCATGTTCCCTCCTTCATAAGCAAAAAATATTTGAAACCCCCCTAAATATTTCTAATAGACTACCCTTAAATTTAAGACAAAATCAAACATGAGGGGCTTTTTGTAATTTTTAAAACATGTCTGGGTTTTTTTGTAATTAGGCCAAACTTAGGGGGTCTTTTGTAATTATCCCTTATAGAAATATTACAGTTCACCCCTTAGTTTTAAAATATAATCAAATCTAAGGGAGTTTTTTTTTGTAATTTTGAAACATCTCTGTTTTTTTTTGTAATTAGCTCAAACCTCAGGGACTTTTTTGTAATTATCATTAAATATATATACACGTTCGTATAGCGAGATAGGCGGCCTGTTGAGTGTATAAACAAGGGCTGTTGGTATTTTTCCACGGTGAAAACGAAAATACAGTAACGTATTTCCGACTGCTAAGAATGATTACCATAATTTCTTCAGATACTCTCAAGGGTCTACAAGAAGAAGCTGATTGTACTATTATAGGCTAATAGTTTTGATTTGTTTGGTATAATTGTATTGTTATTGTTTTTAGTCTAAGAAATGATGTGCACATGAGATAAGCTAGGTATCAAAAAGAAGTAGTGATATATGTATATTTTTCCCAAGTCATGAGATGCCTTTTTGCCAAACTGTATGAATAATTCATTTTTTGGTCTACATGTATGAAATTATTGGTTCTGTATGATTATTCCTTTCAGCAGGTGATGAAATGTAATGTTTGTATGGGAGTGAAGCCATCATATGGGCATTTCATCATTTAATTTAGGGGTAATTGCAAAAATTACCTCTGAGGTTTAGCCTAATTATAAAAAATTTCAGTTATCTTTCGAAATTATATATATTAAAATTAGTTTTTTATGGCTAATATTAAAATTAGTTTATTGAGTCTTCCTTGCACCTGCCACTCGTGTATATCCTCGATTTACAACTTGTCTGGCCAAGAGGTCTCGATAGAGGTAGGGTGGTTTCATCTTCGGGATAACCAATTTTTAAAAAAATATTTCCTTGAGCAGTAACAATCTTGTTTCACATATTGGGCCATTGTAAATTGAAGAGAGGAAAAAAGGGATAAACATAATCACAAGAAATGATATATATACTCATGTTTCTGTCTCTAAGTCATCATATAACCAAAATCAGAATTCTATCTATGAAAGAATAATGAAAATATATTTTATTTTGATATTCTAAAAGGGCTTTTTCTTCTTGAAAAAGGACATCTATTGACTTGTGTAAGAATAGAAGTGGTTTTACAGATGCAAAAATGAGTCGGGCTTGTCCAGATTTTACCCACCGAAAATGGGGCCAATCAACGCAAAATTCCTTTGGTTTGGTATTTTGAGTCAACCCAACTTATCCTTTTAACAAGTAAATTGCATTGGGCTGTCCCAGATTGGTCTGGATTTTCTAGTTACATGGATTGTGCCAAATAGGTCCGATTCGTCATGCGCCTATGAAATTGGTCTAATCATGATGAAGCGTGCAAGTGCCAAGAATATAGGAGATTGAACTAATGACCCTACTAGTTTAATATAGATGGCGGGAATTTCCTCTATTTTATAATAAGAAGAAACGGGCCAGACCCTTAGGTTGTTACATTTATATGTGTTCACAACTGTGTATGGGTTTTGGGCCCGAACTAATGAGTATGGGCTTATTAAGATACTAAGTGGGCCACTGAGGATCTCTAACTATATCCATCACACTGGGTCCCACTCTAATGAATAGAAAGTGATTGAACAATGTTCTAGAAGTCAGATCTAGTGCTACTCATGAACGTACAAAGCTTAGAGCAACGAAGAATAGCTAATCAGGAAGACCGGTTGCAATCAGTCTTGCAAGTCCAAGATCAACTGTGTAAGAATGAAGCCTTTACGCCAGCTTAGCTGCCGGCTTTTTGTGCTTGTCAATCTCTATCCCATTATTATATTTTGCAGGCTATATCACCCAAATTTTCCGGACCTTTTAGTGCTCGTTTGGTTTTCATAACTATGTTGGAGTTTCTCATTTCTAGCATTTTTATTGGCATCTTTTGGTAGAGATGTTAAAGGGTCGTGCCTCTGTCGCCCGACCCGCTTAAACTGGAAAAAAGGTATATGACTATTATTTTTACCATTTAAATCTGGGCCTTTTTGGCCCGATTATTTAAACTGCCTGCTCATAGCCCGTTAGCCCGCTATTTTTTTTTAAATAAATATAATTATAATATTTTATATCTACTTGTATTACCTATTATTACTAGTAAATTTATTTTTCAAATTCACATCTCCCTCATCTTTAAGTTTAACTTTATTAAACAAACTATAAATTCTTGAAAAACTTTTTTTTGTTTTATTTATTACTTAATTTTGTTTTTCATTTTTATTCGATTAAGAAAATGTCGCATAGTCTTATTAGATTATTTAGGATATAAATTATATTTCTAAATGGTGCTAAATCTAATTTTATAATTTTGTTAATGTAACATAATTATAAACATGCATGACTTTTTTAGGATTAACTTTAATTGTTAAACTTAAATATTATATATGCTCAAGTTTAAAATTTTAGATTTAAATATCTTATTTTGAATATTTTAAATTATAGTCTATGAGTGATTACGAAAAAGTGTTAATTTTGGGTAGGTTAAGTTATTATTATTTTATTTTCAAAATTTCGTTCATAAAATAATTAATTTTATAAGTTTGTTAATGCAATGTAATTAGAAACTTTGCACTTTAATTTTATTCATGACGAATAGTTTAACTTAAAATGTTATGCATAAAATAGTGGCCCGTTTAGCTCGAAGCATATATGGTTAGGGTTAGGTTCAATATTACCAACCCGTTTAACACCGGGTCCGTTTGGCCCGAACATCGTTTAGCCCGAAACACTAGGGCCCTATATAGCTATTGGCATCAGTTTTAACATCTCTATCTTTTGGTGTATATAGTTTTTCTTATATTCTAGTTGGCTAAATTACAAAATATGCCTTGAAATTATTGGGTGGTGGCAAGACAATAAATAACTTATTCAATTTATAATTTTTAGGACTATTTTTTTTTTAAAAATGACAGATTGATGACTAAATTGGCCATTGATTTCAAATTTCTCCCTTGTCGATTATCAATTTGATTCGGTCCTTATTAAGCTAACTGGACATATGACCTAGCAAATTCACAATGACTTTGATGAAAAAGAAAAACAGAGATTCGATTGGATATGAGCGAGATTTTATTTTTGTTCCTACTGAGAATTTTTTTTACCAAACATGCGATTGTTTATGAAAATTTTCAAAAAATATACTATTCTCTCACTATCACTTTTTCTCATTTTTTTCTTTCACCAATCATACATACACATTTTTCACAAAAACTAATCATTATTACATATTCTCCCACAAATTTCACTATTCACTCACTCACACATTTCTAACTACACATCTAATCATTATTTTACTATTTTTAAATCAAATCAACTTTCATCATTATATATCCATTAACATTCTCAAAATTTTCCAAAAACTTTCATCGAATTTTTTCCCACTATTCTCTAAGCGAAAAGAAAATTTTCAAAATGAAAGCATATCCAATCGCACCTTCAATTTTCGGGTTTTCTCCAACTTATTTGGGGCTCAATTTTGCCGAGGGGTGAGCAGATTTTATTTATGCTTCCTTTATTTTCATCCGAGTCATCGTGAAATCCTAGTTAGCAATTAGGACCGAAATAAATGAAATCCTCAAATTGAGAATCGATTTCGGGGAGTTTTTAAATAAACGGCCAATTTAGTCTTCAATCTCCCTTTTTAAAAATTATTGTCCTAATTCATGTCTTAAATTACCGACATAAATACTGTAGGTATTGCGATAATTTTAGATTCTATAGGTAAATATTATCTACAATTTATAGTTATCTTAATATTTATCTATTTTTAAAGGTAAACTTATTTTTTTATTGTACGGATAAAAAATCGAGAATATGTTTGGACGACGTGATTATGTGGAAAATGAGACGTGTAATTGAGTTTTTCGGTTTGGAGAATTTTGAGGATGTTTTTATATGAAAAAAATGTGGGGATTGATGATATATAAAATATTAGTTGGATAAGATAAAGCAGCATGCGGGGTCTACAAAAATATTTAAAAATATTCGTTTGGGAAATATGTTTGTCAAATATATTATTTTTTAAGTGTGTAAGAAATATTTTTTAAAAGATGACGTAGTGGGTCGATGCTATGATGTATTGTGTTGATAAAAAATGATTTAATTTCCTGAATTGTTGTGTGAGGGCTCTGAGTTGTACGGCTGAAATGGAAAATAATAATGACACAAAAACAGTGCTGGTTTGGCAGAAATGGAAAATGGCGATTTAGGACAAAAAAGGAAAAATAATATATAGTGATTATATATAAAGCGTGGTTTGAGACAAGTAATAATTGTCAGCTGGAGATTAAGGGCTTTGTGGTTAACAGCCATGACAAGATTGAAATTGGGGTTGATTCACTATATTTGCATAATAGGTTTGGAAAAAAATGGCATATATAGTGGATGGGCTTTATATCTAATTCACATTTATCAACTAAAAACAATTAGTTTTCATGAAAAAGTCCAAATTTTATTCCCAAACGATAAAAATATGATAACTCAATTAAAAGAAAAACAAACTTATGGTAATATGATTTACTTTAACTATTTTTAATTTTATAAGATTTTTTTCACTTTAATTTCATAAACTTTAAAATGTATAATACTACATCCTTCATATTATAACATATTATTTTAAATGTAGTTTTACCATACAATGGTAGAACAAAATTAAACTAGCTCGAATAATGATTATTTATGTTGTTTTAATTTTCGTATTTCGTATCCATCTTTTAACATAGGAATTACGTGTCTCTTCGGATCTTCCGTACAATTATGTACCATGTGATCGAGAATTAAAACCTAGTAATGCATTAATGTCGTTTTAGATTGTTCGATCATATACTTGCATATATAACAACCGAACGCTAGAGGAATGCTCCATTGGGATTATTCTAGCGCATAACGAACTTTTTTGTCGTATACGCACTAGAGAAATGTTCTATTGAGATTCTAACGCATGTAACGAACTTTTGTCGTATACGTGCTAGCCATATAAATTCCTTTTACTTATATAATTAATTATAGTGACAAATTTATAATCCAAAATTTTCTTTTCGATTTTATTTTCAAGGAAATATGAATTCATATATCCTAATTCCATATATGACACACTTTAGTGTACCTCAAATACTATTGCTAAACCTATTGTACTCATTTACCAACTTTTCTTATCCATTTTCTTTATTCTATATTTTCAGTTATACAAAGTGACAAATTCTCAGAAACCATGGAAAAATGTATAATGGTTTCAGTTGAAATTTCAAATTTCAAAAATCCAAATTTCAGCAAAATTAATGCTTGAAACTCAGCATCCCACTGGAACTCCTTGTTCTTTTCTTTTTCAGTTTCCTATTTTGCACTTCTTGTAAAGGACAAAATTGTTTGGTGAAGAATCAAGTAGGAATTCACATGTGTTTTCTTCCTTTTTAAATAAAGAATTATTATTTTTATTCATTTAAAAAAACAATACAATTTTTTTTTCTTAAAAAAACATTTCTCCTTTTACTTACTTAACTAAAAATTTCATTTTTGTTCCATTAGAGTTTTTTTTTTCTCAAATGGGATTGCTGATGAAAATTCCATAAAATACACTATTAATCTACTTTCAGTACTTTTTCTCCTACCAGTCACTAACACTCATTTTTCCAAAAAAAATAAATTAATTAAACCACAAATTATTATTACATATTTTCTAAAAAATTTACTATTTAACCACTAACTTGTTTCTAATTACCAATCATATACAATCATTATTTTACTATTTCTATATCAAATTAATTGTTCATCATTACTTTTCATTTCATATCCAATCAGTCTCTCAAATTAAAATTTATTCTTCTTTATTAAAAATACAAAATAAAAAATACATCTCTATTCGCTCACGAGAATAAGAATTTTCAAAATGAAAGTACATCGAATCGCAACCAAATTTCTCCTTGAGTAGCTGAGTGAATTTATTAATATTTGCATGGAGTGATGCCAACATCCTTTGGACATTTCATCATCTACTTTAATTTTTTGGTTGTAAATTTCTGTAGTGATCATAATATCTCATGCCATTATTCATGAACACTACTAATCAATTTAAACAGTTCATTGAAATTTAATTTGCGTTGTAATGACAATAATGCATGTGGACATAAACATAATAATCAAAATACTAAAATTCCCAATTAATTTTACCATTCATGATTAAAATCAAATACTACAAATTAAACTTCCCATTTTTCTCCTAAATTTCCCAAAAACATACCCCCTCCCATTTATTTTTCTCCATTTTCCTTTTTCAAACAAAAACCCTAAATTCGGGAATCTGACAGTAGTCCACTGGTTAAGATTCTCATGCCCATACTCAGACCAAATGTCGGAGGTTCGATTCCCAACCTCTAAGTAGCTTTATCCACGTCATCGTCCTCATCCAGAAAACCCGACTGCCACAACAATGTCATAAATGGAATATTGTGGTATCCATTCGACGGGAACTCAGCTGCCATTGTTTCCGGCGAATTAAGCTGAGCCGCCGCGGCCACCTGAGATAGCAAGTCAAACTTATTATAGCCCGGCTCCGGCGGCGCCGCCGCCACGATCTGCATGTTGTTGTTCGGCGGCGGCGCCAATTGCATGGGCGGCTGCGCCGCCACCACCACCGGAGACTGAACGGTGGCGGAGGCGGGCGCCGGCGGGAGCGCGGAGGAGGAGAACGAGACGTTTCCGGGGGTGCGGGCCGTGCCCGGTGCGGATAAGGATCGATGGCTCACTTTGGCGGAGTGAGCCACTCGATCGTCTGGCCGCGTCGGAGCGCGTGGCCGAAACTCCCGCGCGTCGGTACCGAAGACGCGGCGCGCAGAGCGGATCTCGACGCGCGGCGCCGCGCCGTTGACTTTGACGTGGCGGTCCCTCGCGACGGTGCCGTGGGGCCGGCCAACAGTTCTCCTCGGATTCCGGGCGGCGACGGTGGAGAGATGGTTGCGACGGGGTGGGGAATGGCGGTCGCGGCGGGGCGGAGATGGTTGCGACGGGGTGGGGAATGGTGGCGGTGGGTGGCGGAAGAGAGAAAGTTGAGCGGTTGGGAGTCATGATTGGAAGGAACATATCCGAAGAAGACATGATTCTTCTATTTCATTAATGTAGGAAAAAGTGGTTGGTTAGGGTTTTGAAAATGGTGTGACAATGACACTATATTTCATGTGTATAGGAAAGTGAAAGTGATGGATGGATGTAAGGTATTTTGCCTCTGTTTTTATAATAGAAACTAGCGGGCCGCAGCCTTCTGAGATTGTGACATTTGTAACTTGAAATTAAATACGGGCTTTGGCCCGAACTTCGGATATTATTCACCTAACAATAACAACTACTTGCTATATATACATATATATATAGCTTGTGATAAAAGTGTAATTTAAATAATAATTGTTCGTGTCGTTTTTCGTGTTGCGATATGGAACTGTTTGTTCTCATTAGGATCTTCCGAACGATTTTATACTTTCATAATTTAGTAAAGGTTACTAATGTCGTTTTTAGATTGTACACTTACTTAGTAGTGCGTTGAGATTCTAACATAACATAACGGATATTTTGATATGGAAATTGTTTGTTCTGTTGGAATCTTCCGTCGATTTTATATTTTCATGATTTAGTAAAAGATTATTAACGCTTTAGATTGTACATCTACTTAGATAACTAGCCGCCATTGCAAAGAGTGACTTTGGGATTTTAACATAACTTATATAACGGATTTTTGTCGTATCGTCTTATTTGTAATAAATTCGTTTTAGATAATTTAATAATATATCGACAAAAATCACAATCTAGATTTTCATTGAATTACTTTTGTTAGTTAGGATCTTCCGTTCAATTTTGTACTTTCATAATTTAGTAAGAAATTATTAATGTCGTACATCTACTAGATAATGAGCCACTATTAGAGGAGTGACATTGGGATTCTAACACAACTTATATAACGAATTTTTGTCGTATGCGCACTCACTATAAATTATTTTTAGATAATTTGATAATATTTCGACAAAACCAAAATCTAAAATTTCATTTGAATTATTGTTTGTTCCGTTGGGATATTCCGTACAATTTTGTACTTTTATACTTAGTAAATTATTATTAAACTCGTACATCAACTTATATAACGAGCCGTCATTAGAGGCGTCTTGCCGTTGGAGTTCTAACATAACGAATTTTTGTATGTCGTGTGCGCTAGTCAAAATCTTTGACATAATTCAATATTATTGTTGACAAAATTCACAATCTAGATTTTCATTTGAACTCAATCCTTAAACTAAAATGAATTCCTACACATCCTAATTACCATTTTCGTGAAACATGGTGCACAAATTCCTTATATATACAATTGAACCTAAAATGGAACATGTACATATACCACTATAGAGGATCTCAAAATACTAATGCTAAATTTACTATATTCCATTTTCAATTTTTCAGTTATACAAGGTGACAAACACTCAGAAATCACGGAAAAAATGTATCATATTTCAGTTGAGATTTCGAAATTCGAAAATAATTTTCCTTTTATTTTTTTTGGCATTAACAAATGAGCTCAGCATCCACTGGAAATTTTGTTCTTTTCTTCCTCGACTATACGTTACAATTTTGCACTTCTAGTTAAAGACAAAATTGTTTGGTGAACAATTAAGTAGAAATTATCTTTATTTCTTCCTTTATAAAATGATGAATTAATATTTTATTCTTTTCAAACCAATTTATTAATTGCATTAGTTGGTGCACACTATTTTACAGTTGAAGCGAATTTATGTTCACGTTAATAATCTTTTCATTAAATTTGAGGAATCTTTTAATTAACCTTTCTTTTATATATATATATATATATATATATATATATATCAGATAAAATCAATATTAATGACTAACTAAATATAAATGCCAGCCAATTTGCATTAATTTGTAATTTTGTTGAACAGATAAACAACGAGTAAATATCAGACAGGGTTGTGAATAATTATATATATAAATTTCTCAAAATTGAGAATAATAGCTAACCATTTTTGGTTTCTTATTAATGTTAAGCCTATCCATAACTCATAATTAATCCAATCTTTCCAGCTAATATAGTTCACTAAAGATAAATTCGTTCCAATTAAAGGAATTACGCTTGGGCATTTTGTTATTCTTGTTGCATTCGATAGCCTAAATTGAAAACACTCTTAATAGATTATGAATATTAATAGTCTTTGAAAACTAAAGCTATAATTTTTTTTCTATTGTCCAATCAATAATTAATTATGATGTGCTCAAAACCATAGATAGAGATTTTAAATGGGCTGGACTGGGCCAGTCCATGCCCACATAAGCCCACCTCTCGACGGGCCGGTTCAGCCCAGACCCCACCTCCCGATGATGGGACGGACTGGGGCCGATTAAATTTTAACATTAGGCCCAGCTCGGCCTACTAGCACGCCTCTAGTGGGCCGATCCCGGGCCTGGGCCGGGCTTCACGAGCTAAGCCAACGGATCTAACCTGTTTTTGTGTATGGCTAAGCGAATATAAAATAAACATCAAATGTTTTGTAAACCAAGAGGTCAAGTGTTATAATCCCACATATCACATTATTTTAAATGTTTGTAAACCAAGGCTTCCAAGGGAATTCTAGATAGTCAAAAACAAAGAGAAAAAATAACCCACCCTACTCGGGCTTGAGCTGGGCTGTAGACGATCCTGGGTTAGGTTGATCATGGGCTCGGGCGGGCTTTGGTCGTGCCCCAGGTAGGGTAGCGATATGGGCCCAATACGAGCCCATATCATAACTATAGACCGACTGAGGGACACCAATACTATTCATGGGCGATCCTGGGCGGCTGAGCCGAGCGACCATCCTGGCCACCCTGACATGTCTAAGTGGAATTAAATCACTCAAAGTCAAGGTAATTGAGTAGTCAATCCAACTTCTTTTTCAAAACTGGTGAAATCTTGAGAAATTAGCATGTAACACACGGACAACAGTTATGAGATCCATCAAGAGGGGTTGCAAATGAACCAAACCGCTTGCGAGCTATTTGGGTCTCGATTCGGAAAAATATTCGTTCAAGATCGTTCGACGGGCTTAACGAGATGAACTCGAGCCTAAAATTCGAGCTCGAACTTTTAAACGAGTCGAACTCGAGCTTACAGATATTCAACTCGAAAGTTCGCGAACATGTTCGTTTACAGGCTCACGAGCCTATATTCGAACTCCTCGGCTGTGAATATGTTCATTTACAAAGCTTGCGAACTTGAACTCGAACTCGATATTTAACAAACTTAAATTTGCTTTCACGAGCTACTCGAGTATATAACGAGCCTTTTACGAGCCGGGCTTGAGCTATGATCATTAAAGCTTAAATGAACTTTTGTGAACCGAGCTCGAGCTAAGCTGATTGGAGCTCAAACGAGCATTTTACGAGCCAAACTAGAGCTAAACTCGTTGAATATATTAAACGAGCTTTTTACGAGCCGAGCTCGAATCATAAACCTAATAATTTTCAAATGAACCGAGCTCGGACTCGATTAAAAAGCTCGAATCGAACTCGAGAGCCGATCCAAAACTAAACAAACCGAACTCGAGCATGTTCATGTTTAGGCTTGTTCGGCTCGTTTGCATGTTTATCCATCAAGTTGTCCTAGTGATACCCCTCTGACGTTCAAGTTTGTAGGAGAAAAAATTTCAGAGCATGGGAATGTAATTTAGAGTAATTAAATGAACTTACTTACAAATGAACAAAAGAGACCTTTTATATATGTGTTGATAGGCCGCATGAGCTTAACGTAATAAGTTGGGCAGCTTGGGTTGTGATAGGCCTAGTGGACAGTAAATAGTGAACTAAGCCTCATTAACTGCTTAATAATAATGGTTTGGTCCTCTTAGACCAATTGACAATATTCAAATTCAATAATAAATATTCATGAACGGATAATTAATGAAAGTTTACAATTACGATTTTACCCTAAACAAATAATCTATTTATTGTATAGTTAAATACTTGAAACTTTTAGCCTACCGTAATTTGATAAATTAACTCAACTACTTCGATACCAATCTTTGCAAGAATTAAATTTCGTTAAGAATCTTTGATCTTAAGCTCTAATAATTAATTTAATTCAATCACTTAAATTATAATGTGATCTATTGTACGAAGTATGCCAAGTTACTTTTGTACAAATAAACTTGGGCTAATACGGAGCCCACAAAATTTATTTGGACCAAACTTGAACGTAAGTTTTTATATTTGGGCCGAATAGAAAGCCTCGATTGGACTCTTAAATGTGTGTTATGTATGTTTTCATAGTTATGCTATGCTATGTTGGAAGTGAAGAAAACAAATGGGCTTTTGCTATGATTACCCACTCCCAATTGCCATTTATGTTGTCAATAGTTATATTCAGACACTTCATAAAAATACCATTTATTTATTTCCAAAGTTTTTAGAATGAAAACTACCATGTGTTTTGATTAAAACACTCGAGATTATGCATGATTGATTACTAGATTAAAAAATATATTAATGGTTGATGTTCATAATCGTGTTTTAATTATGGCATTGAATGTACATCGCAGAGGATTGAGATTCCATGTTCCACTTTTCTTGTTACACTCATTTTCATTACCTCAAGTAAATGATCGACACGTGTACAAGACGATGTCACAATTGTACAAATATTACTCGTCTAATGTATGAAATATGGAGTAGAATAGGAGATCTCATCCCCAGTGGAAATGCCATTCAATTGGAGACATTTTTTGTAGGTTTAATTACAAACCCCCCGAGATTTGGCCTAATTATAGAAAGACTTATAGATGTTTCAAATTTGAAAAAAATCGCTCAAGTTTGATTTTGTCTTAAATTTTAAGGGGATAACTACAATATTTTTATAAATAGCAGGGGAATTTTTGAAATATTTTTACTTATGAAGGGGAAAAATGATATATTAAATCAAACCTCAAGTTTTTTTTTTTTTTTTCGCAATTTTCAAAAATTTCTAGATTTTTTTTAATTAGCCCCAACCTCAGGGTTTTGTTTGTAGTTATCTCAAATTTAGATAAAAAATAGTTATTTAGAAATTAAAAATTGGAAGATAATTATTTTTTTTAGGAAGAGGAGGTTATTTAGGCTAAAAAATATAAGAAAGCTATTTAAAGCCCCAGAGATAGATAAATAATATTTGAAATTTAACTAAAGCTCTTTTGAAGGGGTTTGAAAAAGAGTGTACCGGATGGAGATGCGTGGGAGGTTTTTGTAGTTATGAAGGCGAAGGATGCAAGAATGTATCGTGTCTTTTACATAGAGTGCTTATCCGTGATTTTGCAAGAATAATTTTTTTAAAGATGATGACTATGATTTCAGTCGAGGCCGTTGAGGACCATGCCGTCGATTTCTTGGCGCTCATTCCAACTAGATGGAGGTGGTTGTTTGTTTCGCGCAACAATTGTTTGCGCCAAATAGTACTGAAAATTTTATTTATATATATATTTTTATATTTCCAGCCCAATGTTTGGGCCTTGCCACCCACCCAAACTCCCAAACCCAAATGAGATTCATCCCCAAAATGAAAGAAAAAGTGTGATTGGTCATGAATATTAAATTTTTTATTTTCTTATTTCTAGAGATTTTTTTTTACCTTTTTCACCCCAAAATGTAAATGCTTATAAAAAATTTCAGAAAATACATATCCATCAAATCATCAATCATATTAGAGAAAATCTTATGTGAGACTGTCTTATGGTCCAAGTCCATGAGACGGATCCTAAACACATAAAAATATGGATTCTTTTTACGGATATGGGTTTGGGTACAAATTCTATTTAAATATAGGATCCGTCTCATGGATTATATCCATGAGACCGTCTCACACAAGTTTTTGTGATCATATTATTTAAAAATTGGAAGTTGGATGAAGATTTTTTTTTAAAAGGAAAATGAGGCTATTTAAGCTAAGTAATATAAGAGGGCTTTTGGTGTAACAAAGTTTTCATTTGTTTCAAATTTGGCTTGTTACGAAATGATCAAGACACCCTATTTATACTAAGACAACTTACTAACCAATTATTATGATTTATCTGATCTAATGGCTATAATTCATCCACTAGAATCATCCTCCAAAATTCTACTTTTCTAGAAGTTTCTACATGCTTTCCTCAAATAATATCTAAGATATTTTCTCAAGACTTTCGGAATTTGGGCCATTTAGGTTTGAACTCTAATTTTATGTTTTAACTCAAAAATATATTTTCAAGCCCAATATTATTTGGACCCAAATTAAATATTGTTGGAATTGGTTTGATAAATTGGGTTTTGACCAATTATTTAAGTGGGTTCATTTATTCGATGTATGAAATAAATGAGATAAACGTCATCTACACCGCGGGTAGATGAGTTTAGCATTTTGAATTTCTCAAAACCAATATCGGGTGAATGAAAAATAAATGCATAAAGTTGGCCACTTAAAATGCTTTTATATATGGAATATAAAAAGGGTGAGAATATGGAAAGTCATATCCCACGTAGAAACATAGTAAATGTTTGACTAGTTAATAAAGAGCTTCACCACTAATAAGGAGTAATCAAGTGAAACTCCTTATGGTGCACCACTAGTGGACCAAGTCAATTTTGACTTGCCTTTTTGGCTAACTCAAAAGGCACCAAGAGACGGTGCGAGCACCGTCCGAGCTGAGCCGAGCTGGGACCGGCCGGCGCACGTCACACATAGTTGCATTGGCGCTTTAGCGCACTTCGACTCTGCGCATCGTCACGAGGAGCTTTGAGGAGCCTTAAAGTTTTGGAAAATCAAACCAGGGTCCATCCGGTGGCTCGGTGACGTGGTAGAAGCGGCTTCAGTGGCGATGAGTTGGCGAATCGTCAAAGTGGCGACACATGGCGCTGATTGATCGCGTCTGTCTGTTCACGACGGGTGCACGTGGCGATGACACGATCGTCCAGTGTGAAGGGTGTATGCTAATAGGTGTGTTCCTTCAGCAGATGGGATCATAACCATTAGATCGCATATTTGTTAACCACAGGCACGATCGACGGTCACGATCGATCCGGACCAGGGTTTGCACCCGATCTGAAGAGACACCAGAGCTCTATATAAACCAGCCCCCCTTAATCATTTCAATACATCGACTTTGAAATTCATATAAAGATTCTCGCATTAAAGTCTTGAGAGTTCAAAACACTAAAAAGTTCGAAGTGTCTTGTGATTTGTAGTGTTGCTATCACAAGACGTAAGTCGTTGTATCTTGGGAGGCGATTGCGCCTTCTTAACACCGTGAAGCGGGCAATTTCTTAAAGACAAAGAGTCAACTCTTTCCTCGACTTTCTTACTTCTGCCGATTGTTTTACAATCATTCGGTATACACCATCCATTTTCCTAACAATTTAAGACGAATTTTTCGTGTATATCAAATGGCTTCAACATCTTCAGTTCAAGCACCAACACCAGTACCGGGAGAGAAACCCGAGAAGTTTGGGGTTCGGACTTCAAAAGATGGCAACAGAAAAATGTTGTTCTATCTTACGACTCAACCTTGCTCGTTTCCTTACGGAGGATGCCCCAACCGCGGGGAAAGATGAGACGATAAGGAGAAAGAGAATGACGTTCGATGTTTGGAGTCAAAGCGACTTCTTGTGCTTAACTACATTCTCAACGAACTAGACAACACATTGTATAATGTGTATTGTTCGGTAAAAACTACTAAAGAGCTGTGGAGTTCTTTAGAGAAAAAGTATAAGACGGAAGATGCTGGCACAAAGAAATTTGTTGTCGGCAAATTTCTCGAGTTCAAGATGGTTGACACCAAGACGGTAATCAACCAAGTTCAAGAAATCAACTCATTCCGCACGATATAATTGCGAAGGGATGGTTGTGAGTGAATCCTTTCAAGTAGTTGCTATTATCGAGAAGCTACCGCCTCTATGGAAAGATTTTAGAAATTACCTCAAGCATAAGCGAAATGAGATAGGGCTTGAAAACTTAATTGTCAGATTTCGAATTGAAGAAGACAATCGCAAGTCCGAGATTAAGTCCGCAAGCTTCCTATGGAGGCAAAGGCAAACTTGGTGGAGCCCAATGCTTGCAAGAAGAGAAAACACCCGGGAATAATCGAAAACAGGGAAGGCTAAAAAGTTCAAAGGAATCGCTTCAATCGTGGAAAGCCGAATCACAAGGCTAAAGATTGTCGTCTTCCTAAAAAGGCCAATCGGAACCAGTGTGCATGTGACCGAGGACAAATTAGTACCAATTGATATGTCCGAGCTTGATCTTTCGGTTGTGTTTTGTATGAAGGCAACAAGTCTTGCTACATGGTGGAGAACCCGAGAGAATGGTGGGTGGACACAGGGTGCTACACACCACATATGCTCGACAAAGACATGTTCTCAACGTATACTCCTATCAAATCGGAAGGAAGCTATACATGGGAATCATGCAACGTCTAAAATTGCTCGGTCTCGGCAAGGTGGTGTTGAAGATGACCTCGGGCAAGGCGAGTCACCGTTAAATGTCCTTCATGTTCTGCATATCGGAAGAACTTAGTGCCAATATCGTTGTTGGTCAAGGCAGGTTTAGATTAGTATTTGAGGCTCAAAAGTTTGTACTTATGAAAAATGGACAAAGCCGATTCATGGAAAGGGGTACTTAGATAATGGACTGCTCAAGATGAATGTAATGAATGTACTCAAACTTTGAAAGCAATAAAATTAATGCTTCTTCTTATTAGCTTGAGTGTTCAAATTTATGGCATGTTTAGGGATGGCAGTGGGGCGGGGAATCCCCATTCCCCGCGGGAAACCGCTCCGAACGGGGCGAGATTCCCGAAAATTTTCCCCGTGGGGACGGGGGTGGGGAATTTTTTCTCCCCGTTGGCGGGGACGGGGATTGTATTCCCCGCCCCGTGGGGATCCCCGACCCGTTCCCCGCGGAGACCCGCAATTTGCAATTACAATAATACCCTTAATATTATAAATATATCATATATATTAAATGTAAAACACTAAAACCCTAGACTTTTAACTCTCAGACCTCAGTCAATCTCACGCAGACGCAGTCGTAGTCGCTCATTCTCGCCAGTCGCCATTCTCACTCTCAGACTCTTCTCATTCAACTCCAAGACCCAGGTTACTATTTCTTCTTAGCTGTATTTGATTTTAAAGTATATCATGTTCCATGCTTTTTACTTTTTAGAATAGTTTAAATTATTTTTTTGATATTCAGTGATTGATTAGTAGTTTTACTTTCAATTGATCTATTCAATTAAATGTCATACTTTTTTAAAAAAAAATTTGTTCCTCTGATTTAATTAATTCTTCTGATTTATGTTGTAAATTTGATTTTTTTTCGATTTTTTATTTTTATGCTGAAAAAAATTAATGAAATTATCAGAAGATGAAATTTATTTTTTCGATTTCTTATTAGTTCTTTTTTTTTTTTTCTATTTTTGCTTTCTATTTAATGAAATTATCACACATATAAGAACAAAAAGGACAAAGGGCAACACCAGATTATTTTTAGAACAGTTGGAACTTCATATATTAAAACAGTAATCAATTTAAAGTGTGATAATTTCATTATATAAAGCAAAAATAGGCATAATACTACTAATTATTATTACTTGCTAATGACAGGTAAAAATGGCATCCTCTGGAGCTCATACACAAGACTCTATATGTCATCTTTTGTAATTTGTATTTTTTTGTAACACTTGTTGTTTAGTATTTTATGTAATTTGTATTATTATGAAAAAACCTGTTGTTGGTGCTATTAGTTTTTTTTTTGGTAATTTGTATTTTATAAAATTATTTAAAAAATATTAACTTCTTTGCAAAAATAAAAATACAATCGGGCGGGGATCACATGACTGGGATGGGGAGTTTTTCCCGTTTGTCTCGGGATCGGACGGGGATTCTCATGAACGCGGGACGGGACGGGGTTGCTCCCCGTCCCCGCCCCGCCCCGTTGACATCCCTAGGCATGTTAGGTTAGGACATATGAATTTTAACACTTTGAAAAGGTTAGTAAACTTGGAATTACTACCTAACTTTAAAATAGATTCACATCACAAGTGTGAAATCTATGTTGAGACAAAAATGGCCAAAACACCATTCCACTCGATGGAAAGAGAAACAGAACCTCTAGAATTAATTCACAGTGATATATGTGATTTAAAGTTTGTGCAAACTAGATGTGGGAAAAGTATTTTATTACTTTTATCGATGATTGCACAAAACCTTATGTATCTCTTTTAAGAAGAAAGATGAGGCCTTAGAAGCTTTTAAAAGCTATAAGAATGAGGTTGAAAATCAACTTAGCAAACGAATTAAGATAATTCGAAGTGATAGATGTGGAGAATATGAAGCTCTTTTTGATGAATTTTGCTCAAATTCTGGTATTATTCACCAAATGACAGCTCCTTATTCACCACAATCAAATGGGATTGCTGAACGCAAAAACCAAACTCTAAAATGCTTTGTTGATAAATTATGGTTTACCTCAGAATTTGTGGGGGGAAGCAATTCTCTCGGCTAACCACATTCGTAACAAAATACCACACAAAAATAAAGATAAAACTCCGCATGAATTATGGAAAGATCGAAAACCTTCCTACAAATACCTAAAAGTGTGGGTGTGTTTGACTAAAGTAGAAATATCTAAGCCAAAACAAATCAAGATAGGGCCCAAAACAATTGATTGCATTTTCATTGGATATGTAAATAACAGTAGTGCATATCGATTTTTAGTGCACAAATCAGCAATTCCAGATGTACAATAAGGTACAATTATTGAGTCAAGGAATGTTGTATTTTTCGAAGACGTGTTTCCTTGTCAAGAAAGGAAAGAAGCTAGTTCTAGCAAAAGAACACGTGATACTGCCGATGGTGATCATCAAAGTGATGAAGAACTAAGACGCAGTAAAAGGGCCAAAACAACTAAGTCTTTTCGTCCAGATTTTCTAACTTATGTGTTAGAAAATGAACCAAGGACAATTGGTGAAGCATTGTCCAATCCAGAAGCTCCATTCTGGAAAGGAGCTATTAATAATGAGATAAATTCCATTATGCAAAATCATACTTGTGAGTTGGTAGATCTCCTTCCGGGAAATAAGCCTTTAGGATGCAAGTGGATCCGTAAAAGGAAATATAAAGCTGATGGAACTATTGATAAGTACAAGGCCAGGTTAGTAGCTAAGGGATTTAAACAAAGAGAAGGCTTTGATTTTTTTGATACGTATTCACATGTGACAAGAGTCACATCTATTAGAGTTCTCATTGCTATTACAACATTGCATAACCTTGAGATACATCAAATCAATGTGAAAATAACTTTTCTAAATGGTGAATTAGAAGAGAAAATCTACATGGAACAACCCGAAGGGTTTGTTGCTCCTGGACAGTAGAAGAAGGTCTGCAAACTCGTTATGTCATTGTATGGCCTTAAGCAAGCTCCGAAACAATGGCACAAAAAATTTGACAGAACTATGCTTGTCAAATGGTTTCAAAATTAACGAGTGTGATAAATGTGTTTACATTAAAGACACACCTAATGCTTATGTAATTGTCATTCTACGTATGTTGACAACATGTTAATTATGGGTAGTAATCATGATATAATCATGAATACTAAGAAAATGTTAATCAAATTTTGATATGAAAGATATGGGTACCGATGTTATTCTGGGAATTAAGATTTCTAAAACATATGATGGACTTGTTTAATCACATTCTCATTATATTGAAAGCGATTTGAAAGTTCAATGCTTATGATCCTCCAGCCTAAAACGCCTGTTGATTTGAGCTTACACTTAGCTAAAAATCAAGGCGAGCCTGTATCTCAACTAGAATATTCTCGGATTATTGGCAGTCCAATGTATGTAACAAACTGCACACGCCCGGATATTGCCTATGCAGTTAATAAACTTAGTAGATTTACGAGTAATCCTGAAATGACCATTGGAAGGCATTGATAAGGGTTCTTAGGTATCTAAGACTCACCTTGAATTATGGATTACATTACTCGAGATATCCAGATGTATGAGAAGGATACAGTGATGCTAATTGGATATCTGACTCAAAAGACTCCAAGTCCACTAGTGGTTATGTTTTTACCATTGGTGGTGGAGCGATGTCATGGAAATCCTCTAAACAAACGTGTATAGTTCGATCCATGATGGAATCAGAGTTTATAGCGTTGGATAAAGCTGGTGAAGAAGCGGAATGGCTTCGCAGCTTTTTAGAGGATATTTCTTGTTGCCTAAGTCGGATCGTAATCATGATACATTGTGATAGTCATCGGCTATAGGAATGGCTCAAAATAGTATGTACAATGGTAAGTCTCGACATATACGTCGAAGACATAACACCGTTAGGCGCTTGATCTCAAATGGGGTTATTACAATCGATTACGTGAAATCGAAAGAAAACCTGCTGCGATCCGTTAACTAAAGGTTTGAATAGAGATCAAGTATACTTTTGCTTATCGAAAGGAATGGGCTTAAAATCCACAAAATAAGAGTGTTCATAACGGTAACCCAACCTTGTGAATTGGAGATCCCAAGACCTTGGTTCAATGGGACAACTAAGTTATGAATATTCAGATAAACACTTGGAGCATATTACAGCTCATTCCTGTCCAGTGGAGAAACATCTTCAATGTGGTGAGGTTAAGTTATAAACTTTTAATGATTCCTATACTTCAAAGAAATGGAGTATGACAGATACTCTTAATAGGAGATCACCTATATAAGTGTGAAGACGGGCGCTTAATGAAACACTTATGAATCCAAGATATTGTCCAGGGCCAAAATGGACACAACCGTGAGAACCAAATGGTGTTAGGAAAGATATTGTGTGGATGTTGTTGTTTTGGTTTACATAAACAGCTGAACAGTTCAAGACATCGCGTCACTGTGCAGCCTAGTAAATCCGATAGTATTCCACTAAGGAAGGTTCAAAGCCACAAGCTACCTCTCCCGATGCAATAGCTTTCCGTTTGAACTCTCTTAGTGTCTGCATTCTCATATGCATTTATTTTCATTCATGTGGGGGATTGTTGGAGTTGGTTTGATAAATTGGGTTTTGACCCGATTTTGACCAATTATTTAAGTGGGTTCATTTATTCGATGTATGAAATAAATGAGATAAACGTCATCTACACCGCGGGTAGATGAGTTTAGCATTTTGAATTTCTCAAACCAATATCGGGTGAATGAGAAATAAATGCATAATGTTGGCCCACTTAAAATGCTTTTATATGTGGAATATAAAGGGGTGGGAATATGGAAAGTCATATCCCACATAGAAAACATAAGAAATGTTTGACTAGTTAATAAAGAAACTTCACACTAATAAGGAGAATCAAGTGAAACTCCTTATGGTGCACCTGGACCAAGTCAATTTTGACTAGTCTTTGGCTTGCTCAAAGGCACCGAGGAAAGTGCGAGACAATCGTCCGAGCCGAGCTGAGCTAGAGCTGGGCATGGGTCCGCGCACGCCGCACATAGTTACATTGGGGCTTTAGAGGCGCACTTTGCACTTCGCACGTACGCATCGTCGCGAGGAGCTTTGAGAAGCCTTAGATCAGGACCATCAGATCGCAACTGTTAACTACATGACGCGATTATGGTCAAAATTGGGCCAAACCCAAATAATAAACATACTAATTCATGATTAACTTGGAATGACACGATTAAACCTGTACACGTCACAAATTGTCATTACTACATGTGTAGTGGGCATCTCTATGTCAACTTGTGTGTGTGAGTGAAAGAGCCCATTGTTTGATGTTGGTACTAGGTTGTCTGCCATGACGGGGGCATAAAACCTCTATCTCTGCTCAAAATCTTTTTCGATTTGCATAAATTAACTTTGCAAGAAAACAGTATTGCTATATATTAAGGCTGGCCAATTAGATCTCTCTTAGATCTGGGTCTCAACTCTTTATTCTCGTAGTGGGCATCAACTTTTCAAATATTCAAAATAAACACCTCTGTTGGGTTAATTACTAAAACATTTTATTTCCATGAAAAATCATTCTTACTTTGTTTTTCAATTATTCTAATATCAGAATAATTTGTAATTTCCTTTTTGTTTTAATAATCCAGGAACTTTTCCGTCGCCCCACTATATCCGAGGACAAACATCTCCGCCTCTTGTTCTGTCGGGCGCTAAGATAAATTGCGGGATGTGCACGCGTTGACCAATGTTCACGATGAGATATGCCGACGCACAACTAGATCCTCCTCCGCGTAAAGTGAACACTTATGGTCGACCCTCAAATCTAATAATAATGATCTTTCTCCGAATCGAACCACATGGATCTTATTCAAGATGAGTTAACCAAATCTTCACCAACTCACATACGTCCCAAAGGTGTAAAAATACAAATAATTGTTGGTGCTATTTTACCTAAGTTATTTAAATAAAGGCCCCACAATTTACCTAAGTTATTTAAATAACGTTTTGCGAAAGCGTTATATTATTTTATTAAGACCACATAAATTCTAAATAGATATAAAGAAGAAACCAAGTTTCTAACTTTTTAAGAAATTAACTTGCACCACACGTAGCATAAGACCGAGGCATTTTACTACTATCAAGATCCATTTTTGCAATTATATATGCTTTGATAAAGAGAGCGATAAATAATATAAGGAGAAGGTACATTATTTTTTTTTATTGAATTACAAAACCTAGACATTATATAGGAACTTGTAATTTTGGGGGTTGGATTAAGAGTGTGTAAATCGTACGTATTTGATTTGCCAAGAAAAACACATCCCCTAAATTCGTGCGAGATAAAAATTGAAAAATGGAAGTTAAATAAAAAAACTTTAATGTATGTGTGAGAAAATGCTATCTATAGGACAATATCCAGTTATGACAGACATTGGTAGATTTGATAAAAATAATTCGAATCCAAAACTCATGCAATTATTAATAAACAAATCGTATATAGAATTATAAGCGGAAGCGCACTGAACGATATTGCTTAATTGAATTGATTTGCATCTTGGTTTTCCCGGTCAAAATCACCAATTATTCAATGGGATCTCTCTCAAATGGGAAAACAAGAGAAGAAAAAGAACGTGTGATTGACGCGGGGACAAACCTTATTTATACAACCTTTATGGACTAGGTCAAACTAAAAGCTCATCAATCTTAATTCGACTAGTATCGGGTATATCTACACATCGCAAAGCTCATACCCATAGATATTTCTAGAGCCCATTAGTTAGGTCACTTTAATTGGCCCTAATCAATTAAATAGCCCCATAATCTAAATTGTTAAATATGTGTAAGTCCACATAATTTAGAAAAAATCTAGTTAGACTCTATTATTTTTAGGCCTTTATTAGATTATGAAAAACTGGATTTAACCCACCATGTATCTTTTTTTTTTTCAATTACACGTGAAATATATACGGAATAGCACCCGATTAGTCTTTGTCAAAACAGGGAGTTAGGCTCGCCCATTGCCTCGCCCGATCCACCTAAGGTAGGAGGGTAGGTTAAGTGTTTAATGGCCCGCCAAAAAGTGGGCCTAAATGGGCTTAGCCAGCCGTGGGCTTGGCGGGCAAAAAAGAAGAAATAGAAGAAAAAATAGTATAATTGATATTTTATATTTTTATCTCTTATTAAAGTGTATAATATTTTTCTAGAATATGTATTTGTCATCCATTATTATATTTAACTCATTAAAATTAATAATATGCACAAAAAAATATTTTTTTATTTTTCTTTTATCTTTTTATCTTTTGGGTGGACCGCCCACGGTGGGGTTGGCTGGACCAACATATTTTTGGCCCGCCATGATGCCGCCTCGCCCCGCCCCCCGATTGGCGAGCTTTTAAAGCCTCACAGGTTGACCTGTCTGTCGGCATTTTTTTGACTCTACACCTAGGGTGGAGCCCTTATCAAACCTTTTTGTTTTTATTCCTTCGATTAAATATAGCAGATATTACTGCTAATGCTACCTGGAAATAAGAAATTGTAAGAGTCATTGTTGAATCAATTAGGTGTCCATGTGAATGTGTTTTGAAGTTTATTTCGTCGAACACCACAAAATTAAAATAATCCTTCATCATTTAACGATTCGATTGAGCAACCTTATTCTTCAATTGTCACTAAGGGTATTTAATTAAAGATATTTCAATTTTTACCCCAATGAAATTTCACATCGTAAAGGACACACCACTAGCTAGGCACCCAACCCTTAATTTTCTAATGTTAATTCATTACTTAAAAACTAGATATTTCCAGTCCTTCAAAAAAATAGATATATATTGTCGTACGAATTCACTGATCTAAAAATCTCCGTCTAACTCCAATCAGTCCTCGTCTAGGCACTGAGCTCTTCTTGTCCGACTACACTTTTCTTCTGATTAAACCTCGACCTAACCCCGTCCAACTCTGCCTAGGCACTAGCCCCAATCTGTCAATTTCCTAACGCCCGCGCTTTTTAGAAGAGACTACGCATACAATCATTGTAACCAATACTTGTAAAGTCATAAGAAAAGAATTGTCAGGTCAATACCACAAATTTAACACATGTACGATCGAATTAAATACCAAAATTACATATAGTACTACTACGCGTATAATTCACCCATATAAAAATAAATAATTATTAAGTTTTACAATTAAAAAAAAAATTGAAAAATATTCTGATTCCATATGACCACATGTAAGCCAAACCTAGTATTATAAAACCTAGTACATCGGAACTTAGAGTGGGCATCTCATCTCAACTAACTCCATATATGCTTTCTTTCTTCTCCTCTCTCCCTATCATCAAACCAATAACCCTTGTTCCTTTTTTTAATTCTTAAAAAAAAAAAAACCTTTTCTCCTATTAATTCCATCTTCTGATCTATATAGTTTCTGAATCTCAAATTCATACCTAGAAATCCTTATTTTATTTAATATCTTGTTATAAATCTTGTTTTTTAGTCAGATCTTGTACTCTATAGCCAATTTTATGGAATTTCAGTTTTAGAATTTTTCTTAAACTGATCTGATTGACCCATAAATCGATTTGATTTCAGAAATCATTTTCTTACCAAGAATTCCTTTTTTTTATGGTACGATATATATATTTTTTTGTTCCAATTCGTGCATATGGTTGTGTTTAATTTAGGTTTTTTTTTGTTCAATCATGTAAAAATAGGGCCCACCACGAGAAATTATATTTTCCCCCCTTTTAATTTGTAGTTGCTGGGATTGAAGAAGAATTATGCATATGTAATTATGAATTGGTGGAATACAAAAGTCGTGTTTTGCAAATGCGGTGTCATCAAGATTCACATTATAGTGTCATGGTATGTTATAGTGATGCACAAAATGAGAATCTTGATGATCTTTGCGTTAGCAAATTAGACTGATCAAACACTTGTCCATGATGATTGTTTTGCGGCCTTGGAGGTTTCTCTCTCTCTCTCTCTCTCTCTCTCTCTCTCTCTCTCTCTCTCTCTCTCTCGATCTTTTTATTTTATTTTATTTTATTTTTCTTTGAAAGTGCACAAGATTTGGCTTTTCATGATGTATAATACATGACAAACACTCGTATAGACGATTATGTTACGGATCCAAATCCGTATGACGGATCCCAAATCCTGCAGCCTTTATCACGGCGATATATTTTGAAATATTTTATAGGATGGTCTTACGGGTGAAAATTCATAAGATGGATCCCAAATCCATACCCACAACACATTGTTCTATAGAGCACATGGTGGGAACTACCCACTTAGGATAGAACAAAAACTTTTATAACATGTGAGATAAAAACTAAGTTTTCTACCCACTTTTTTGGTTCTTTTACCCAAAACCCTTGATACTTTATCTCTCACATATTTCTCTCTCACATTAATATACTTTCTTTATTTTGATTTTTAACACAAGTTTTAGTTTTTTTAAAACAAAATCGGATATTTGTAAAATCGTTTATTATAAAAAACATAAAAATAATTTTGAGTTTTTATTATTTTATAATTTCAAGATACTTTAAAAAATGGAAAATATTCTCAAAAAAATAGAAAATATTTTTCGAAAAGTGTGTAGTTTTTTTAAAAACCATTTTCATATTTTTGATTCTTTTTTTTTTTTAAACAAATTATCGTGTTTTTTTTTATTTTAATATTTAGAATTGAAAATTTACGAATCTAAGATGCAATCGTACCGCGATATATCGTGCCTATATTGAACACGAGCACAATATTGTGCCTCGGTAAAAATTAGGCACGATATCGTGCTTTTATATTGGGCACGACATCGCGCCAATAAAAAAATTAGGCACGATATATCGTTGCCTATATTGGGCACGACATCGCGCCCAAGTAAAAATTAGGCACGATATCGTGCCCATATTAGTGCCCAATTTTAAATAAGGCACGATATATCGTGCCTCGATTAAAATTAGTGAACCGGCGATATCGTGCCTCGATTAAAATTAGGCACGATATCATGCCCAATATATTAAATGCCCAATTTTAAATAAGGCCGCGATATGAGCACAATATGGGTATACGATTTTATACATAGGTGTGTGTGTATTTGGGGGAAGTGCACATGATTTTCAAGAAAAGCATTAATTGCATCGATTTCAAAATTCAAAATTCAAAAACACCAACTTAAAGAAGGGCAATTTCGCCAATTTGGGTAGAAAAGAGTTTTGTTATCTTGGTGGGTAGAAAAGAGTACCCACTATCCATAGTGGTACTTAAAAAATTGCCCCTTGTTCTATATGGTGGCATTTTCATAATATTTTGGGGGTGGTGACATTTTTGTAATATTTAGGCGATATAATATCGCCTTCTCATAGTACATTATAAATGTCGATGTGGCGATCAATCAATCGAGAATCGTGTGATCGGGTGAAGGTATATTTATTTTTTCAATTCATTTTTATTCCCGATATTTTTTATTTTTTCATTTACAAGACATTTAAGTATACATCTTGTCAAATTTAGAAAGTTTTCGACTAAATAATTAGGACTTGTGCATTTGGCCACAATATGAGGAGCCCATTTTGAATTTGAATTATTGTGTCCCAATTCTATATTTCTTTTTCTCTTTGCGGGAGTGTTTTTATCCGATCATATGAAGATTATTTGGCTTAGCTTGAACGAGTTTGGATTTTCTTTATCAAATCTATAGATTTGGGGAGAATCTGACTCATGGTCGTCTGTGTTTTCTATTGGTCGTAAGATCACTCCATGAAGATTTGTTGTCATTGAGTCGAACTTTGGACTTTCAATATTCTATCGGATCTAATTTTCTCTGTTTTCATCCTCATTTTTCTATTTGTTTGGTCATTGAATAAGATAAATGTATATAAAAGGTTTAGACTGTCCCGGGCCATAGCTCAACCGACAAAGGACTTGTTGATGTGATGTCAAAAAACGCCACATACCTATATCACGTGGAGGTTCGAATCCGTGCAGTAACAGGTTGGAGAAGGATTTCTTGTGTGGTGACTCGGTCTAAATCGGCTTAGGATCTTGACTCGTTGAGCTAATCAACATCAAAGACTAGCAAGCTAAGAGATAATATTGACATTGAAAATAGTTTCATTCAAAGAAGAATCAAAGTATAGTATATGGTTATAATAACTTAGAAGAATGTGGTCATAAACATGTGCATGGTTATGACTTAGATTTCACATGATTTTGTTCCATTAATTAATCCTAGTTTAATGCAATATTCTTAGCATGAAAGCCATATTCACATGCTGTTTTAATTAGATAAATCCTTGCATGTGACAGATGTGAGGAATAAATTAATTAGGATTCTCTAGTTTGTTAATTCAAGCAAAATCTTTGCTTTCACACCTTAATTATAAAATTTATGTTGGCAGTAAAATTATGCGATTATTATAATTATATTTCTTTGTAGCATGCACCCATTCTTATGCGGTAAGTAAATGCTTTACCCAAGTGGGTACAAAAATGAGGAAAAAATTACTCGGGACAATATTGAATCAATTATTAGAGAGATGGCCATTCATCTTTAAAACTTCTTGTTTAGATTCTATTTATTCCTCGGATGTAAATGAATAGAGCGGTCGACAAACCAATTTGTGAACAAGCTTGGATACTTGGATAGGTTTCGTTTATGTTTGTTAAATAAGCACAAATGTACAAATTTTAGGGCTCGCATAGCTCAAACAGTTGTAAGATTGTTCATAATAGTTTGTGATCAAACTGTTTAGTGTTCGTTTATAAATGATCATGAATGAATGATTCAATTATTATTTAATTTAAAATACTAAATTTAATTATAAAAAATATTTAATTAAATAAATTATAATTCTATTCATTCACTAACAATGTTAATTTTGTTTGTTCCTTTGTTGTTCACGAACAAAAATACAAAATTATTGGAATTGTTCACAAACACGTAATAATCATGAACTCAAATACGGACATTTTCACGAACAAATTTGAATATTAAATAAATTTATCAAGCCGAACATGAACAAGCTCTTTAAAATGTGAAGCAAGCTCAAACCAAGATCGAACATGTACAAAACTAAATAAACATTTGGCAAACAAGCTAAAGCTATGCTCGGCTCGCATAGGTTACAACACACGAAATAGGAATACAAATGTTGGAATCATTACAATTTGACCTTATGACTGAGGCTTGGCCCAATTGAACTTGCTCAGATGGGTTGGCCCAGATTAAGAGCTATTTCTTTGATTGTGATCCAGGAATGCTTTATGTTGGAATTTGAAGTTCATCCGCTTCGAGCTCTGGCCCAAATTGAGGCTTGATGAAGTTAAAATTCAATTCATGGGCTAACTTCACTTGTAAAGATATTATCGATCCAACGTCATGAAATTTTAATATGATGGATCCATCAGCATTTTTAAAAAATTATGGGCCTGATAATTATAAAGTATGTCAAGTGGATTTAACATCAATTTAAGATTTAAATGCTTTTTTATTTTTATTTGTATTTTTATTTTTAAAACAGATGATATTGAGTCAGTGACATTACGAACGTACACCCCTGGTACTTTAAAATATAGTCTTTTAAAATCTAAGAAAAAAAAAATTAGATTCCATGTTTAATTTTTGGAGTGCCAATATGATCCCCTATTTTTCATGGTACTCCAGACAATTTTCAAATTTATTCATCAATTTTTTTTCACAATTCACAATTATTTAATGAAGGATTTCTACTCTGAACTGGTCCCTTACCATACCTATATAACCAAAGCAAAGTAATAAAGTCCAATTAATGTAACCAATTCATTTTTTTCCTATTTCAACTTGTACACCAAAAAAATTACCACATTCTTGCTTGAGCCTAAAATATGTAAAAATGAGACAAATTTTAGTGCATATAGTAATGGGCTCACCAATTCTTGACAAAATTATCAGTACTGTGAAAACAAGTACATCTGCCCTAATACAATGGAATTGGACAAATTTACACTGTACTAAGTGGCATGACTAGTTTTAGTCCATAAATTAATAATTGCAAAGGCATTGATTATAGCTCTTGGTTGATGTATAGCTTGGTTGTGGCTAATATCCTTTATATTTTTCCTATAACCGAGATTTCGTATTCTCGCATTTAGTTAGAAATAACTCTCTACCGCTTAAGAACCGACCCATATAAATTGCGAGAATGCACAATGGCTCTTGGTCCCTAATATCCTCAACAACCGTGCACAGGAGTTGTCTCCCAAGTGATTCTTCATCTTGGACTTTCATCTATCCGTATACAAGTTCCCAACGAGTTCTAGTCTATCACGTTCTTTGTTTGAACTCATCAATATTAATTTTTAACTCTAAAAGTACCTTCCATATTTAAAAAATTTACCTCGTACTACAATTCATAGGATTTATAGACACTTTTACTTAATTGTAAACGAGTTGAGTCGAGTTGAACATAGTATTGTTCAACTTTGTTTGAATTTTAATTGAGCTTCAAAAATTGTGTTTTGAGTTTGTTTTGATTACTAATCTAATCAAGCTCGAACGAGTTTTAGTCGAGCAGAACATGAATCGAGCTCGAGTAACTTAATATGTTTACACATGTTTTTATTAAACTAATTGAGTCGAGTCGAGTCGAGCTCGAGCCGAGCTTTACATTTTATCGAATGGGAAAATATGTTCAACCTTGGTTCGTTATGTTAACGAACCGAGATTTTGACGATCGATCTCGGATCAAGTAGCTTTATTCGTTTTTCAGCCCTAATATTTTTTATGTATATTTTATTTTAAATATTAATTTTTTATTAATTTAGACCCCCAAAATTACTTAGCCCCCAAAGTCATACGTCTAGCTCCGCCCCTGAGTTCAAGTCTATTTTATGAGGAGTAATCGATTAACAAACGAAATAACAAACCCAGTCAAAAAATTAGTGAATTTTGACCTCAATTATTTCAAATTCTTGTCCAAAGTTGAAATGTTAAGATCACAAGTGTACAAAAAGAATGCTATGGCCCATAACAAAATATTGTCATCGATTGAAATCATCAGATCGACAATTGTAGGAATCATCAGATCGACAATTGTAGTTGTACATATTTTATGTGCCAAGGGAATGCGTGATTAACAATAATAGTCCTGCAAAAGTCATGATGCGCAAGAAAGTTCCGTAATTTTAACAAAACTTTCGATTTGAAACTTTGTCGTCGTTTGAAAATTTCTTGAGAAAAAAATCCACGTGTTCGCATTTATAGTCAAATAAACAAGTGTAACTAGTTTCCAAATTAGCGATTTGACCGATGTGGACATATGGATTCTTCCGTCGAATTTTCCAACCAGTGGCGGAGCCACTTGGAGCTTTGGGGGTACAACTGTACCCCCAATTTGAAAAAAAAAAATTAAATTTAGTTTAAAAAATAATATTAATAATATTTTGTACCCCCAATTTTTATATAAAATGGTATTTTTAACAATTAAAATCCAAAAAAATTCAAAATATCTTACATATTTTTTACACAATTTTCCACATTTTCTCCCCCCTACAAATACTTTGTTCCCAAAAATAATGATAAAATCTAACTACGATTAGCCTAAAATTTATCGTCTTCATTTTCAATTTACTGGATCCGCCATTTTCCAACTACCAGCGACTAGATGGCTAAAACCTAGAGTGTTTTGGAAGTTACAGGATAGTTTTGCAAATCGTAAAATATCATCAACCCCGGGCTAAAATTGTAATTTAGCCTTTTTTATGACACTGGAAATTATTGTGATGCTAGTTTACTCAGACAGCACTTACAATTTAATTTTGTGACAGTTGTGGAAAAATATTCCAAGTCAAGGTTCTTTGCCTACAGGCGTGTGCAAGATTTGTCTTTCATTGCAACTGGCACTGACGATTGATATTTACACTTAGCCAAAAGTACCAGAGATAGACAAAAACCACCTTATATATTGCTGTAAAAAAAAATTACCATTTCAATAAGGGATAATTACAAATAGTACCCTTGAGATTTGACTTAATTACCCACCTAACTTTTAAAATTATAAATAATACCCCTGAGGTTCATTTTGTCTAGCATTTAAACCCTTCAAAAGCAAAATCATTTCAAAATCCTTCTTTCGTATTTATAAAATTATTGCAGTTTACCCCTTAGTTTTAACACTGAATCAAACATTGGGGGTACTTTTTGTAATTCTAAAAGTTAGCTGGATTTTTTTGTAATTAGGTCAGTACTTTTTGTAATTATCCCTTTTTGTAATTATCCCTTTCAATAAACAGAAAAAAAAAATACTAGGGGTATAATTACAAAATACCCCCTGAGATTCAGACTAATTACAAAAAAAACCAGAAATATTTTAAAATTATAAAAAAAAACCTTTTAAGTTTGACCTGTCTTACATTTTTCTCCTTCATATGCCAAAAAAAAAATCCAAAAGCTTCCCTTACATTTATCAAATTACCTTCTTAAATTTAAGGGATGATTACGAAATACCCCTTGAGGTTTGGTCTAATTACAAAAAACTCCAGAGATTTTTGGACATTACAAAAGACCTCTTAATGTTTGATTTCATCTTACATTTTCCCTCTTTATAAGCAAAACACATTTCAAACACCTCCCTTATATTTATATAAATATAACAATTACCCCCTTAAATTTAAAACAGAACCAAACCCGACGGGTGTTTTTGTAATTTTGAAACATCTCAGAATTTTTTTGTAATTATCCCAAACGTCAAGAGTGTTTTTGTAATTATCCCTAAATTTAATACACAATCAAACTTCAAGGGCTTTTTTGTAATTAACCCAAACCATAGGGGTCCTTCTGTAATTACCCCAAAAAGTAGCCCACTTTTCCCTATTCAATGCACCACTCTTAATCACGCCTCATTCGATTGCGATCGTCAAATTCGTACCCCTCAACAAAAAGAAAACCCCCCAAAACCCACCACCAATATAAACATATTCATATACCCTTCTCCACCCCCTGCCCTAAAAAAAAAGAAAAAAAAAAACCTTTTCCCCATTGCCAAGAAATTATAAACACATGCTAATTATATTCAGACAAGTTGTAATTCATGGCTGAAAACGAAGAAAGAGAAATTAGCAGTACCGAATATTCTAGTGGCGTCGTGTCGGAGAAATCATCATTTGGTTCGAAATGCAGCCATTTGGCGAAGAAACAAAGGGCGAAATTCTACATTCTCAGGCGTTGTATTGCAATGTTGGTTTGTTGGCATGAGAGGAATGAGCCTAAAGAATAAGAGGAAAGTTTTTAATTTTTTACCCTTTTTTTAATTTGTTGCAACAAAATTGAAGATCATTTGTTATTCTAGTGGAGATTAATGCTTTTTTTTTTTTTTTGTATAGAGTAATTACTTAATAAGTATTTTTGATATAAATATAGTTTAATTTTAATTTCATGATTAATATTTAGCTTCATTTCTTTTTGTTTTTTTTAAGTACAATGGGGAATTTTGGGAGGGGACACACTGGGTCATTCACCCTTTACAACACATATCTCAACCACTAGAGCACAATGTTGATCCCAGCTTCTTTTCTTTTACATCTATATATTTGTGTTTTCAATTTTCATGTCTATGAAATATTTTAGTGTTAAAACTAAGGTGTAAACTGCAATATTTTTATAAATACGAATCGGGTTTTTGAAATTATTATTGACTATGAAGGGTTTAAATGCTAGAAAAAATTAAACACCGGGGTATTATTTGTAATTTTGAAAGTTAGGTGGCTTTTTTTTTTTTAAGTAGAGCAAACCTTAAGGGTACTACTTTTTGTAATGATCCCTTTTTGTATAATTGTTAAATATGTGATTCAGTGTAATGTTGAGGATACAGAGCTAATGTGTTAATAGGAATAGTATGCTACCTTCAACTTCATACATTTTTGGGATAATTACAAAAACTACCCCTAAAATTTGGGCTAATTACAAAATAGAAACCAAAAACCTCTGACTTCTGAGTTTGATTATTTTTTAAACTTAATATTTCTATACAAGTCAAGCGGGTTTTTGAATGTTTTTTGTTTAGGGTTTTTGTCATTTTAAAAAAATTCTGGGTTGTTTTATAATTAGCTCGAACCTCAGGGTTCTTTTTGTAAATATTCCTAAACTTTTAAAATGGTATAAATTAAAGGACCCTTACACATAATGTCGCATCAAATTCCATAAATAAATTATTGGATTTTCAGAATTCGCCTAATATATTTTTCCCAAGTGACATATATAGCGATATTTAAATATTTTACAGTAATTTTGCTGTTGGGTTAATCCAATCCCTTTTCTGTTTAATCTCCTGCAAGTTCTTTCTGTCTATACTTTCACAGTTATATTTAACCTTTTTTACTATTAACAGCGTCGGAAAATATTTTTCTTTTATTTATCTTTTATTTTTCTTTTTTAGGGGAGGCGGATGAGATATTCTGTTTAAAATAATGTTTTAACTCATATTCCACCACACGGATGATTGTCAAATGTATAAAAATTACATATTAATTTTTTGGAGCATAAATCTAGGGTAAATTGTAGGTTTTAATATAGTAACTTTTCTACACGTGTGCCTTTGGTAGATTAAGGGTTGGCCAACCTCGGCCCTGGCACAGGTAAAAAAATAATTAGTGAGGATTTAGGGGGAATTTAGTTATAATTTGTATTTTTTTTTTTTTTTTGGATTTTCTATTCGGCTCACTCCATTTACGTGTAGATCGGCCATCTTACTAAAATGTCACGATTCTCTTTATACACGCGACAATCATTTGTGCGATGAAATATGGCGAGAATTGAATGCAGAGGATCTCTTTCTGAAAGATGTACAAATATAGGAAAAAGCGCTAGTGATGAAAGCCTTAAAGCGTTAAAGGAGCTTAAGGTATAGGCCCATACGCTGTTATATTGTGGTTTCCAACTTTAAATTATCGTAATTGTGATGACGACTTTTCCAATAAGAATGATTGATATAGCATGCACGTGTGCTCATAATGGCATATATTTTATTGATAATAAAAGAAACATATCTATATATATATATATAAAAAGCAAGATAGTTGCCAAAAATGGCAAAATCCGCCAAAAACATATTTCCAATTTTGGAAAGCCTTGAAAAAAGGATAAAAATAAAAAAATATAATAAAAGGTTAAAGACACTAACTTTTTCATAGATTCTGTAGCCTCATTAATTTAAATTCAATTCAAATTCAAAAAATAATTAAATACATATTGATCAACGAGATTTCATAATTAATTGTGACTAGCTTTTGTCTTGGTCTACGTACAAAATTCAAAGGTTTGCTTCGGTGTATGTGATACGGTAACTTAAATTAATTTATACTTCTTGGATATCTAAAATTATTAATTGTTTATTTTGTTCTTTTTTCTTTCTTTATTATCCGGTTATAAATAAATACCATTTCAAAAAAACTTATAAATAAATATAATAATAATGGGCTAACACGATAACCGAGAAAAAGGTGTCTTGGGCAGCTAAGTGATAATGGGCTAACACAATAACCGAAAAAAAAAAAAAACAATCTTGGGCAGCTAAATGGATTATCATAATAATCTCTTTTTTTTTTTTTTTTTTTATAAGCTGAACGAACTGACTACGCTATCTTTGAGACAACAAATTCGACTCCTCATTCTTTGCCGCCAAGGTAAACCGCGGGATGTGCACGCGACCGAGGAGCCTGACGGCGGTCTGACGTCGTAAACCAGATCCTCCTGCGAAAGAGAACAATTATATTCGACCCCCAATCTACTAATAACGATCTCTCCCGAATCAAACCCACACGGATGCTTTTCAAGATGAGTTCCCACCAAATCTTCACCACCGCATATGCCGGGGATCAATTTGATGGAGCGGGGATATGAACCACGACCTCCACCCCACAAACAATTTGATGGAACCCCCGGATTTGAACCATCCCACAATTGTTTATGGTGGCGTGGAAGCTAAGCCACCTGGTTAATAATAATCTCTCTTTCTTTTCTTTAGACCTTCTGGTATAATTATGCTTCAAACGCGCAATCAAATAGTACACCCAATAAGTTACTTATAACTATAAACCAAAATACATCTACAGAATTGCTCTGATGTTTACATTGATTAAGACCACATCATCATTCAGCACGAGGATGTACTGGGTGCTCAGAGCCCGACTGGTTTATGTACGCACCTGTAAATAGAGATAGCTCGAATTTTTCAGTATGAAGAGCATACACAACTTTCAGTTGTGTTTTTATTGTTCTCTTTCTTTTTCTTTTGTTTGTTTTGTGTAATGCAAAATAAAGTTTATATGTTGCCCTTTTTTTGAAGTTCTGCTAACAGTGAAAGGTATTTGTGTTTCATTTAGCTATTAGACTAGAATGGATAATTAGTATTTTCAGTCAGACTGTCTGTATCTGGATTATGCAGCGTACCTACTGCATATGGAGATCCTCCAAAAATTTTAGTCTGGAGTGCAAATTTCATGATATTGAGGTATGTTTACCCAAACTTTTCAGTTGAGTTTTACCATTGCTTTTTTTTTTTTTTTTTTTGTAGTTCTGTTTTGTGCAATGTAATATAAGGTTAATAGGTTTTCCCTTTTTTTTTTTTTTTTTTCTTTTTCAGTTTTATTAACATGTACTGTACTATGTAGTTTTGTATTCTATAGCTCCGATGTTTTAAATCATTCAGGCATAATTAGTATTTTCAATGTTGTTCTTTTCATAGATGTTTTAATTTTTATGTTTAGCTGTTTTTTCAGATGTTTCATAGTTTGTTTCTTAAGCTCCATTGTTTTAGTACATAATGCATATTTAGAAAATGGTTTATTTCAAATAGTTGTAGTTTTATTGTTGTTTTTGACTGGTGTTTTTTAATGTGTTTTTCAGATATTTTGTAATTGTACTTTCATAATACGGCAGTGCAATGAATTAATAAATTTATTTAACTTTTCTGTGAAGTTGAAATAAAAAAATATACATGATAAAAAAAAACCATAGTCCACAGTTCATAATGAACATGTATAGTGATTTAAATGAACTGTATAAATGTTCTTACCTGACAATCATAATGATTTGTCCACCCTTGATTACCCTTGCTGAAATTTAAGTTTGTAATATATGAAATTAAAGTTGGCAAAATCTATGAACCAATATACTATGTTGAATGGAAAAATACTTATATAAAAATCGTTACCTTGCTGAAAGAAAATTCTTGTGTAATAAGAAAAATGGAAGATCTAAAAAGTCATTATAGATGTAAATAAAATATATTTCTAAGGAAAGTTTATAGGATGTCCATTGGTAATTAATAGAAGAGTATTTGGGAACATCGTATGAGTTATATCAATACGATATGAGATATAAAAATAAATAGTATTGGCTCTGTATTAGATGTCCAAACAGTTTAGAGCTTAAAAAAATAAAATTACTGTATATCTGCTTTTTTTCTTTTAAATAGACCCGATCTTAAATATTTTGGTTCATTTCAACAAATTTGAACATAAAAAAATCTAAAAGTTAAGCTTAGATAATTTAGAGGCAGCTGTGTTGGCCACTAAAAAGAATCATTCAAATGTAGTTCTGCATATTTAATTCAATATTCATACAAATTAAAATAACACAATAAACGAGAGAAGAATTTTGGGCAGCTAAATTGATTATCACAATAATCTCTCTTTTCTTTGGACTTAACCTTCTGGTTTAAATAGGCTTCAAATGCATTCAAAATACACATAATAAGTTGATGTTAAATCAAAAGGTATCTTCAGAATTGCATTGTTATTTACATTGATTAATGACCTCAAACATCCACAAACATGTTCTGGGCGCTTATGGTCCGACTGGTTGGCGCATGCGCTGTACCGCACTTGGAGATAACACAAACATTTTAGTCTGGATGACATATTTCATGACATTGAGGTATGTTCACACGTACCATTCAGTTGGGTTTTAACGGTTCCTTTTTTGGGTTTTGTTTTGTGCAATATAACATAAGGTGTCTAAGGTTGTTAGTTTGGTTAACAATAATGCATAATTAGGATTTACAGACTGACTGATTTGTGAATACATTGTATCTTATATATGCAGGTAGCTCGAAAATTTTAGCCCAGAGTACATGTTTCAGAACATTGAGGCATGTATAAACCTACTTTTCAGTTGTTTTTACATTTCTTGTTTTTCTTCTTTTGGTTCTACTTTGTGCAATGTAACAAATAGTTCAGAAGGTTGTGCTTTTTTTGTTGAATTTCCTAACACTAATAGGTAGTTCATTTTTCCGCAGCTCCAATGTTATTAGTCCATAATGCATAACTGGTGTTTTCAGTGTTATTTTTGTCTTAGATGTTATGTATCTTTTTTTTCAAAGGTTTTGTAATACTGTTTTTTAACAGTTGGATTTTCATTGTTGATTTTGACAAAGATATTTCTTAATATGTTTTGTAATTCTGTTTTTAAACCATTTCTTACTCTACTACAAGTAGTTTCTTAGACTGCTTTTTAGTGAGTTTAATAGTTCTAAGTTAATACCTAATAAATTTTTAAGGGATAACATTATCATATATATTATATTATAATGATTTAGGAGATGTCCCAAAAAATCAATTCAGTCACATGTGGGGGTTGAGTGTAGAAAGTGGAAAAGAAAAAACTTACTCGAGTTTTGTGAATGTATGGAAATAAATCAGTACTTCCCACAACGACTCTGTGTTGGATGTGTTCTAATGCATTTTGCTTAGTAAAAAGATCTGGACAAAATGATAATCATCAAAAAAATTATATATATCTGATATTTCTTAGTTTATTGTGTGGAGATTCAAGAAGTAGATGCAAAAGACAAAAAAAAGAAAAAAAAAACAAACAAACAAACATAAGCAGCACCAAAAAGTCATCCATTGAAAAAAAAAGTTGGTAATAGTGATTAATTAATACACATGATATACTTTTTATCTCAGTTCCTTATCCATATCTTTTTAGGATGCAACCCAAAAAGTCGAGCACATAATCAGATCTAATAGAAAAAATATAGATATGAGGTTTTTTGGATTGGAAACCCATACCCAAAGCATATATATGCAAAATGAAAAAAAAAGAAAAAGAAAAAGAAAAACCACAACCACATAATCACATCTGATAGAAAAAGATGCAGATCAAATTTTTTTTTTGGGGTTGAAAACCTGTTCCATAGCATATATATGCAAAAAGAAAAAAAAATAAACGGTACGAAAAATGTACACCTGGAAAAATCCTAAATTAGTATTTCTTATGCATTTTTGTCGGAAAAACCTTATAAATTGGGCCACATCGTAGTGGAAAAATATATATACGAGTTTTACCCTTTTTGGGGTTGAATACACATACCTGAAGCATGTACATGAAAAGAATGAAGAACCGCAGACTGAACAAGATAGATCTGGTAAGTATTGCAGAAAAAAATTCATTTTTTTGTTTTTATTATCAGAAGTTACCCAAATTTTCGGACAAAAGGAAATGGTTTCTGATTTCGATCGATGAAATAAACGAAATAATAGAAACAAAAGTGAAAAACAAAATTTTTGTTGGCGGAGTGTGTGTCTCTTCAAAAATTTTTCTTTTCAGAAATGATATGATCGAGACGGAGCAAGTGTGTGATTTCGTGGGCGTGTGAGTTTTCTTTTCCAAGTTTTGTTTTATTAGCCATTTTGGGCCTTAAATTGCAGACCAAGGCCTACAATTATCTTTTTTCATCTTTTATTTTTGGCCCAATTAAGTTTTTGTGTTTCCATCTTCATTTTTTTTTTGTTTGTTTATACAAAGCAGCATGTATTTGGGCCTCAATTTTCGGTCAAAAGGTAGCCCTTGGCCTAATTTGTTGGCATAAATTTATCCTTTTTAACTAATTGGTTTTTTGGTGTGCCCTATTATTTAATTCTTTAATCTTTAATCCGTTTTTCTTTGAATTTATATTTTAATTATTCATCGAAATTTAATTCATTACCTCTAAAAGTTAAAAGTATCTTTCTTTATACGACCAGTGCATCGCATCGCGTGGAATACTAGTTATAATTATTTGTTATTACTGTATACATAGTATTCACAAATATTATTACATAAAACATCATAGAAAATAAAAAGATTCGTACTAATCATAGAAACAAAGAAAAGAAAAGAAAAACAACAAAGAAAAAAAAAAAAAAGGTGAGAATGGGTATGTATTTATTAATTAAAAATAAGTTTCTAAAAATAAGTGGAATAGATCTTAAAGTTGATCAATTAAATAAAAGTACAAATCAATTTAATTTCGAACTCTTAGATCTCAAATTAACATCGAAGAATTAAAATGAAGAACCCTTGTTTCATTTTCAGGATGAATGTACCACGAGTTTGTAGCTCAAGTGGTATCGCTTACTCTTTATAAAATTGTTGACTAAGTTTCGAACTCTATCTTTTAGTTTCTTTGAAATTTATACCTTCCCCTCCAACCAGTACTCCCAGCTTATTAAAGAAAAAATTCAGGAAGAATGTTACGTTTTGGTTTAGTTTTATCAAAATATTACTTTATTTTTATTTATAAAATCTATTTTCAAACTTACAAATATTTTGGGAGTGATTGTGTGACCTTTCAATTTTTTTATTTTTTTTACTTTTGGAGAGAATAGTGTGAAAAATTATTTTGTAAAATGAAAATTAATTTTTGAGAGCGTGATTAGATGTAAGAAGAACGTGTGGTGATGATAGTTGATATGATAATTGTTTTTTTAGTGTAATAGTGGTTAGATGTCATAGATAGTTTAAAAAATAAGAGAGAGTAATTATTAGGGTATTTGTGATATATTTATATAATAAAAATAGTTATGTGATGTTTTTATGTTAAAATTATAAATTGGTGTGATTGATGATTGAAAATGAGAATGAGTGAATAGTGAATTATTTTGAATATTTTCACTGACAAATACACGTTCAATGAAAAATTCGTTCGAAAAATTAAAGAAAGAAAATATTTGACAAATATTACGCCTTCTTTTCATGTAGCTAATAATTTTTTTCAAACCTACTTAAATATTTACATGCGTAAAAACAACATAAACCATATACATTCTCAAGGGCGTAAAGGGCGTTGCGGGTGGGGGGCTAATTTTTGAAAAATCTAATTATTTTATATATTTTTTATTTCAAATATTAATTTTAGCACTTACATATTTATTTTTAAGTAATTTAACCCTTCAAAATTAATTAGCTCTTTCAAAATTTAATGTCTAGCTCCTTGTGTACATCTCATTTTTAAACCTAAATAGTCTACATAAGATACATAATTAATCCAACTATATTCTTGTTGGAATTGGTCTTTGATAAATGGGGTGTTGACCCCATTTTGACCAATTAATTAAGTGGTTTCCATTTGTGAAAAATGGAATTAAATTATTTGTAAAAATTCTACTAAGAGAGTAGATGAGAATAGCATTTGGAATTTCTCAAACCGATTAGGGTGAATGAGAAATTAATGCTAGAAGTTAGCCACTTAATACAAATAAATGGTATGGAAAATAGAAAATGTGGGGAGGAGATCTCCATCCCACATAGGAAAAAGGAGGTAAAGTTGCACACTTTATTTATCCTAAGTTGGACAACTTGGCTTGGGCTTGGGCTTTCAGGCCACTTATTCTTTTTGGACCAAAACCTTTTAAAAAATTAAATATTTAATTAATTTTAGTAATTAATTAAATAGATTTAATTAATTTTGTAATTAATTAAAAGAGTTCAACCGGGAAAAACTTAGGCCTACGCCTTGCAAGACGGGCAGAGCACGCCCGTGCGGTCGGGTCGTGCTTCTGCCGAGGTCTCGCCGCCTACACGCACGGGCGGCGCACGCGCCCGTGCGTCCTGGGTCGTCTTTGGTGCCGAAGGTTTGAGCTTTGCGCACGCACGGGCGCGCACGCCCGTCTTGTCCCAGGCCGTGCTCTCTGCGTAGTGCGTCGTCAAAAAAATGTGCATTTTCGATCATACAGACGCGATTTTCCGTCACGGCACTTCATTGCCTATAATATTGAGGCCCTGCGGATGATTTGACATACGAAAAACTTCGGATAATAACCAGGTCATTTGCATCATACGAGCATATTGATTTTCCCTTTCGTTCAAAGCTTGAAAGTTCGAACTTTCATTGTTCGCTGTGTTTCCAGGTTTGCAAGTCTTTAAACTCGAGACGTAAAAGTCGTTGTATCTTAGAGGCGAACGCCGAAATCGTAAGCACTCGGTGTACGGGCGTTTTAAATCTTGCGGAGACTGATTCGAAATTAGCCTCGACTTAAACCATACACTAAATCCACCCATTTTCTTCAAACAAAACCATACACCAAAAAAATTTTACCTAACAATTCTTTTCTTTAGTCAACGGGGATAGTAGGGAAGTGACTCAACTCGTATGAATTTGAGTCAATTGTTCTTACAACACTAGAAAGACAAAATTGATCCCAATTAATCCAAATATATTTTTACTTTCATGTACAAAAGTTATTAAAGATATTTTCACTCTTTAAAAATACAAAAAATTGAAAATATATAAATGTCCGTTACTGGGGATGTTTCTTTCAGTGCAACAGAGACACGTCAAGGAGGACATAATGGGTCAAAGATACGATGTTAAGCACAATAAATACCTGATAAGATGCTTTAAAGAAAAGAGATGAATTTTGTCAATTAATATTATTTTTTCGTACATATGAACAGTGATAGTTTCTGCAATATCTGTTGGCGTTTGGGCCCAAATCATGTGATGTTGCTTTCTCTAGCTTTTGTTTTAACATGTATTATGAATTTCCTAAGTACTGATGTAGCTATCGATTTTTATTAAGAAATAATTACAAAAAGTGCCCCGATGTTTGGAGGATTTGGGCTTAGGCTTATCGGGTTCGGGCGTTATGGGCGACACGATAAGACACGATAAAAATTGGGATGTTATCGGGTTGGCACATATAAACACGATAAGGCGATAATTTTTTTAATTACTAATAATTAATTATTTATATGGGTAATTTAATAATAATTGATTATTTTTACTTGACTATTTTTATTAAAAATTTATTAGAATATATATGTTTTAGGTATTAAATATAAAGAATATAAAAAAATCATAAGTTTTATTTGTTAATGGGCTTAACGGGCTGCCTAACAAACTTACCTAAATAAATTTTATAATTTTTCTTATCGTGTCGTCAGTGTTTATCGTGCTTTTAATGTGTCGTGCTCGGGCTTAAATTTTAGGCCCGTTAAGCTTATTGTGTCAGACCGTTATCGTGTCGGCCCGACACGAACGATTTGCCACTCTACCTTTGAGGTTTGAAGGACTATAGTAAAACTAACTAAATTTGTGTACGTAAAGTCAATAATGCTCATGATAGAATTTAAAAGAAAAAAAAATGAAGAAAAAAGTGCGTAGTGTGGGAGGGACAAAATTACACCGGATTTTTTGGACATTTTCAATAATTTATGAAAAATTAGATGGTGAAAATTGTTTCTTCTTTGAAACCAAAGGGGTATTTGCAAGATTTTGAAATATTATGTAATTTGTGGAAAACTGGTAAACAATATTGTAGTTGGGTGTTGGATTTTTAGGTCATCTTTTTTGATGACGTCAGTAAATTTTGTTTTGTCAATTGACGATCGGAGTAAAATATTAAATGGGTCAAATCTAATGGCTACTTTTTGTATCTTTGAACTTAATACGATTATTTTGTAATTAACTCTCTTATTAGTGAAAAAGGTGTTACATTTATTTTCTGTTTAAAGTCAATGAAAATGATCGGAATTCAAAAGAATTTAAATCTTATGATTTACTTGAGCTAGATCAAAAGCATAATTTCAAATATTGAAGCTTTCTCTTTTAAAAAAATATCGGCCCATATTATTACACAATGGTGGACATAGGATTTTAATTTTGGGGGAGTGGAAAAATGGATTTAGTTCACAAATTTAAACTACGAGTAAAAATATTCATATACTATTATACTAACCATAATTAATACTTTTTATATTGTTAAACACTACTACTTGAAAGTTTTTATCAAAATTTTGGGCAGGAAAGTGTAGATTAATTCCTTTATTTTAACTATAAGAAAATAATTTGGAAATCTTTTGGAGGGATTTTTTTTTTTTTTATGTCCGTCCTTGTTATTGTAAATACTCGAATTAACGACCTTCTTCACTAAAGAGTAGTGCAACAAACTTAATTTTTTTTTTTTGAGAAGAAAACAAACTTAATTAGTACCACAACCTAGTAATGCGCACACTTATTCCTTTAAATATTACTCCCTCCGTTCCAATTATATAGTCCACTATTTCTTTTTGGGATGTCCCAAATATATAGTCCAGTTTCTATATTAAATAGTATTTTTTCCATTCTTTTACTATTATAACCTTATTTAATACACATTCTTTAATTTCAACTATTCATTAAATAGGGGCAAATCAAGTAATTGTTTTGTATATTTGTAATTTCCAATACTTTTTCTTAATCTGTGTGAAAAGTCCAACTGGACTATATAATTGGGACGGAGAAAATACTCCCTATGAGTTTTTTCAAAATAAAGTATTACTGATGCTGATGCAATGACACCTTTCACTGTAAAATATGTAGGTTTTAAGGTAGAAATTTATAGGGTGTACGGAACCCAATTATTACAGGTATGATATTTGTTATCAAAAGAACTTTTGAGATAAATAATGTTTTTTAAGGTATGAACAGGCCTAGCAAAGAATAATGTTACTGTAAGTGTAAAAACTATTTTTTTGCCAATTTATTACCGCACCTATATAGTGTCTTTACCACATGAAACAAAAGTTCAAACTGAATGAATATGCTTAAACTGTTGGCTCTAGTTTCGAGATCAATTATTATATTATTTTTCAATATGAGCCCACATTTATACCTTTATTTGAATATTAATTACACCACAATCTAAATTGCTTTTAGAGATTTTTAGGGACTAATAAAGTTGTTTCAAATGATGCATTTCTTGGACAAATGATATTCAAAACAAGAAAAGGGAAAAAGTGTGGTATTTTTTGACATTAAGAAAGAGAAAGAAATTCTTTACTGAAATTCTTCTTTAAGAAGTCAATATTCTAGCTCAAGGGGAAAAAAATAGGGATAATTACAAAAAGCCCCCTTAAGGTTTGGTCTAATTACAAAAATCCAATAGGTTTTTGAAAAAAAAATTTAGGTTTGATTGCCTCTTAAATTTGAGAGGGTAAATATAATATTTTGATAAACGCAGGGGGAACTTAATTTTGAAATGTTTTAGCATATGAAGGAAAAAAATATAAGATGGATTAAACCTAAAGGTGGTTTTGTAATTTCCAAAATCTCTGGATTTTTGTAATTAGTCGAACCTAAGAAACAATTTTTTGTAATTATCTCGGAAAAAATATTTTGCCACCAGCTTATGGCGTTTTTGCACCTGAACGATGCATTTTTCATATGAAGTACCCGATTGTTGAATTTTTGCCATTTCTATCTCATGCAGGCCACACATCTTGTTTGTGCAGTTTTGGTCACTTTCATATTATTAATTTGATGTGCTTAAATCCAACTATTGAGTCTAATGCTGAAAAGTTAGACTATTGTTTTGTTCACATAAAACAACTCGAAATTGATAAAAAAAAATTCATAAAATCAGCATAATTTGAATAATAAAGTGTTTTTACCCCAATTCTCAAATACACCAATCAAATTAAACTACCCAATGTGAACATAATGCTAGACTTGGTTGGAATTTGGAAACTTAGAAGAAACCGTAGAGGGTGGGGGCTGGGATAATAGAAAAAGAAGGGGCGATAGCCGACAGCAAGAATCCTTAGAAGAGCGTGCGGTACGGTCACGCTCTCTGCAGTAATATGCAGTTCCTATTCTATTCCAAGCTTCCCCACTCGTGCGGCCCCCTGGCTTATCTTTTACTTTGTGGGCCCCGCCCTCCTATATTTTGACTATTTCACCCATTGTGGACTCTGTTAATTAATAATTACTTCTAGGTACACTAGTTTTTCCCATATTTTGTTTTTGGGTCAGTTATTTTCCTACTACTATTGGTAAAACTTCCATGGTGGGGTTGTGGGATTTTACCTCGTCCGATCCAAATTTTTTTGGGATAGAGGGGAAATTTGGAGGCGTGAAAGGTGAAAATCTAAACAAATATGGAAAAAATTGATGATGAGGGAGTTAGAAGTAGCATGCGTCAGAGAAAATATTTGTGATTTCGATCCGTGTATATTTCAGTTTCAAATGTATTAAATTTGAGAACGGGCCTAATGTAATAATATACATTTATTTTCATGGGATTGATAAATAAAAATTTCTAATTCTTAAATTAAAATGAGTTGTGAAAGCGCTCTGAATAATATAAGAGAATTTCCAAAAACAACTAGCATGAGATTATTTATAGATAGAGGTATCAAACAGGTCGAGCCGGCTTGGTACCAGTCCACCAAGCTAAATAAAAAAAATCGGGTCAGGTTGAGTCGGTCCAAATAGCACTCAGTCTGTTGTTTTTGGGGTCCGGCCCAAGAAAATACACTGAAAGAACCAGTCCAATCGGTCCGGGCCATTTTTCGGGCTTGCAGGTCGGGACAAAAAAACCGGGCTCGTTTTGGGTCTCGAAGCTCCCAGACCAGTCCTTTTATTGAGCTCGGCCGAAATTGACATCTCTATTTGTAGATATAGATTCACGTGCAATCCACATGATTTTTAACATTGCGTCGTCTAGGGGTCTAAATTAGTGCAGAATATGCACTAAAGTGGTCGAAACGGCTAGAAATGTGCTAAATCAATGGTTTTAAAGATCCGCATACCACACCATATCGGGTAAAAATTTATGTAGAAAGAATAAAAATTAGCATCATGTCTTAATTTAATATTAAATAATTTGTAAATAAATTAATAATCAAACCATCAATTTCAACTTTTTAAAAGACTTTATAAACACATTTTAATAATAATACTTTCAATTTTCAACCTTCCAATTTTAGGAACTACCACTTTTTACCCTTGGCTGTCTGTATTCGCATTTCCTTCCCCTTCTTAGAAATGACTCGTTTCCAGAGTTGCCCTTTTGGTTTACTTCTTGATGTAAATAAGTAGGGATGATCATATATTTAACAAAAAAATACCAGGATCGCTCACATCGCACCAAACCGCACTTTTCATAATAATTTATATTAAAAACTGTTATTTAAAATATTAGATAAAAACCGCCAAAACCGCACTGTACCATACTTCATAATTTAGGGTAAAATAAAATATTATTCTTTAGCCTTTAATTAAATAGTTAGATAATAAATATATTAAAAACTAATTTTATGAATGATATAGTTAGATTCACACTTTGTATACTAAACATAGCGAATTTTATATTTTTTTAATATTGTTACAATGCATTATGTTTAGCATCAAAATTAAAACAACATTACATTACATTACATATTGCATGTAACTGAAATAAAAGATATTGCAATATGCATTTTATTAGCAAAAATACGCATTATTTAAAAGAATCACTTTGTAATTATAATATTTTTTTTGACTTTTCATTTAAAATATTATAACAAAATTATATCAATTTGTCAATAATATAATATTTTTGTTAATTAAAAAACTGCAAAATTGCCCGCCACTACTTCAACCCACACCTTCGATTTTATTTCATAGAATCGCAATTTAAAAATATTATTTAATTAAACCATATATTGCAATTCGGTTTGAAAATTTACTCAAAAATCGCAAAATCACACCGTGATAAGCCCAAACAATGAAATGTAAAAGCTCATTGTAGTCAATGGCGACACAATAAATTAATGGGAGGGGCAAAGGTAAAAGGTTAACACGTGCCATTTCTGACAACACTGAGAAACAATTACTTTGTTGGTGTCTCATCCATTTGAAAAAATTGGAAGATAGTGTGTGATTAATTATGGCCAGCTTTTTCAAACCCACGAGAAAATCCGACTTGTGGGCCTTTTTTATGATAAGTGGGAACAACTATGTTGACGAAGAGAACTATTCCGTTAGTCGAGTGGTCACGAATATTATTCTTCAGTAAAAATATTTGGGTTCGAGTCTCTTGATGATTTAAAAAAAAAAACAATGTTGAAAAACAAAATTGATTTATTTTCCTGATAATATTGTAATAAACAAATATTTAATTGATTTTTAAACTTTTATTTAGTTCACAACACTGAGAAACAATTTGGCCTTGATTTCCTGTCAGGCCCATGGAAAAAGGGACTCAATTCTCGGCCGGTTGGTCAATCTTTTAAAAGAATAATGATTATTGGGGTGATCGGATTTTTCGTTCACTCCATTAGATTAGATGATAGATATGTGTATATCCATCCAAAAAATCAATGACATATGTTTTATCTATTAATACTTGTCCATCATTTAACGTGGTGGAACATATAATTTGTTCCTATTATTGAGTGAATGATTTGATGAATATTATGAGTTTGATTTATAATTAATCAAATATTGGACTCGTTGAGATCTAATGAGACTCTCCTAAAGACTAGACATTAAAATTCAAAGTTTTCAAACAATTTTCAAATCATTTTAGATATATTCAAGGTCCTTTCACTTCAATTAACCTCAATCAATAAGTAAAATGTGCTGAATTTCAAAGTCTGCCTAACTCTTGAAGCATGTTCGTAAACAGAAAAGTTTGGCTAGCTCTTGTCTGAATCCGTGGCGTAGCGGCATTTGTACTTCACTACCCCTAAACCCAAATTTTTTTCCCCATTTTCCCCTACTTTCAATTATTTTTCTCTTTAAAAAACACATATAAATTTTTTAATTTTTTTCCACTGAAAAAACGGACAAAAAAAAATTTGGGGTGTCTTTGAATGCCCCTAGCCCCTATCTACGCCTCTGTCTGAATCATATTAATCTCTGTGGCTTTGACATAAAAATAGGGACCCTCTATATAAATATTAATCAATTAAGGGCGTTTTTCGAAAAATCAAGATTTGGTACAAATTAAATCTCCATTTCAAGCTCGACAAAACAGGTTTTGGTTCATGTTTTTCAATCTCATGATCAGGTTTTCACAAAAAAAGACAGCACACAAATCTTGATTAGGGACTTATTTAATTTGATCGATGTATTTACCATTTATCAAGAAATTTGAGGTATGAAGGGACTGAATTGGTACGTTGAATATAAATTATCAATATTATTATTAAAGCGATTCAAACCAATATACTCTGGACACGTTTGTTTTTGTTAATAGGATTAGATATATCAATATTTATATTAGGATATGTTTGCGTTGTTTATGGGTATGTTACATTTGTTGTTTTAGTGCTACTTTTTTGATGTGTTTTACAAGTGTATGGATGTTTTCTATATCTATTTAAACTGATCAAAGGCTGGAAAAATGTAGAGCCATTGTTGAGAGTTTAGGCCATCTCTCAAAGACTCTTCTATGACTATTTTTGTCTGCGAATTTACACTACTTTAGCGCAAAATTTACATTTCATCTCCAAAGATCTGCACTACTTTCTCGCACTAAAAAGAATATTCCATAAGATTCTGTTTTTATTTCGATTTTATTATTTTACTTATATAAAATTTTATATGAGTAATTTTATTTATTGTAAAATTTATTATTTTTTTATTTTCAAAATTAATCCAATTCAAAAAAATAAAAAATTTAATGAAATTAATACAAACTATTAAAATAAAAATTCATAATAATACATAAACAAATTTATTTATCGTTGTTGTAATTTTATGTTTCAGTATTTTGTAATGTATTTTATGTAAAATTTATAATTTTGTGTGTAGTATTTTAAATCTTATAGTATTATTCATACCATATTTTAAAAAAATCATCACATGTAATTGAATTGATTTTAATATTATTTTCTACTAATTCTAATTAATAAAATGCATTTTAAAAGAAATTAAATTAAAAAAAAAAAAAAGGATAGCGCATGAACAGTGCAGCGCTATTTCACTACTACAAAACAGGTCTTTTACATCGGGGTTTACATCAAATGAGACTTTACATCGGTTCTCTAAAGAACCGATGTACAGTTGTTATTTAATTATATTTCTACATCCGTTCTCTCCAAGCCGCTGTAGCTTGTTTAATATTTTTAGACCGGTTCACATTAGAACCGGTATAAAATTTTATTTTAGGATTTATATGTTAAAATATTTTATCTCTGGTTCTCGCGTCTCCAGCACCCCTGTCTTCTCCGCTCCTCCCACAATAGCCAGCAGATCCTTACAATCGCAACCATCCCCACCACCATACCATTGACTTTGGCTAAACCAAAATCCAAATCATAATTTTGATTTGGATCCGCTTCTAGCAAACCCTAGACTAAAATGGTTTCTCTCATAACCAAAAACCCTAGCTTCGCCCTGCGCCGATGGAATGAGAAATAGGCGGGAGTTTATTGGTTTTCTGAAGTATTATGTCCAGCCGGTAAGTATGTGTTTAACATGTTTATCTTTTTCTTAGATTTTATGAAGTATTATCTTTGTTTGCTTGTCATTAGATTTTTTCATCAGGAATAACAAATGCGTTGAATGTGATTTCCAGCGTCCCCTTCTTCTTTGTGGGTCTAATAGGCCTTGAACTTTGCTATTATGGAAACAATTTTTCTCCGGCCTGCCAGTTACCAACACTCTTTCTCCCGTCGCCTGTTGATGCAACCTCCGATTTTCGTCGATGTCTAGCCTCAAGGAGCCGCCTGCCGTCTCCGTCTACCCTCAAGGAGCCGCGCACCGTCGAGTAATTTGCCCGGTGAGTTATCCCCAAATTTAATCGCAGATTTGATTTATAAGTATTTGATATTGGATATATGTGATGTATCATACAAAAATTGCAGTGGGAGATTTAAAGTGGTTTCAATTTTTAATTTTATTTTAAACTCATTTTGTGTAAGGTTTTGATGGAAATTGGAAACTTCTGCATTTGGTCTATTGTGTGGGCATGATTCTAGGGCTTATTGTGATTTTCCTTAGTTAAGTTGTGCCTGAAGTGAAAAATGAAACCGGTCAATTTCTCTTACTATAGTATAGTTGAGAATTAGTTGGGTATTTAAACCTTGCAGTGTGTTGGAGAGGATATAGAGGATCTAGAGTACACTCCCAAACCAGAATTTGAAGGGTGTTTCAAAGTGCAAAACGTGAAAGATGAGGTAAATAGTGTTCATATTATTCATACATACATGTATATAATTAATAAATTATCAAATTTTTAATGACTTTATGGTTCTGGCATTTATCACAGAAAGAACTTCTTAGATATTGGTTTGCCCATATGCAAGATGTAAAGCCTGGTATATATGCCACATACAATGGTGACTTTTTTGATTGGCCATTCCTGGAAAGCAGAGCAGCCCATCATGGTTACAACATGAATGATGTAAGTTTGCTGGCCATAGAAGTTTCTTTAAGTTATTTTCAGTTAGTTTGCATCGAAAATTCCTAGCCCATGGCTCTATCCTCTCTACTTTTTGAAAACTTTTTCTGTGACAAATTTGACCACCAATATAGGATGCAGAAATTTGTAATGCCTTGAAACTTTGTGTCTGTTTTTTGTGCTCATGAAAGATACGTGATTTTCTTTCTTAGTTACTTGATTTTGAGATGTGGATAAAATAGAAATCAATTGCTATTATGTGTGTTTGGATATTCAGTTGTGTGTTCTTTCCAAAGCTTCAACTGGGTGCTTCTTAAAGACTAAATCACTCCTTTTGCAGTTCCATCAATTAGTTACCAACAGTTAATTTCTGATATTTGCTTAAACTATAATATTGGTCATTTGAGGAGCTTGATGTTGTAATTGCTCTAGTTATTACTTCAATTTATTTTCAACTTCCCTTTTTCTGACATTATGAAATTCTCATTTCCTCTTGTAACTTTTGAACTCCAGGAGCTTGGATTTCGTTGTGATAAAATTCAAGGTGAATGTCGTACCAAATTTGCTTGCCTTCTTGATTGTTTTTACTTTTGGAAATTTGAGAGGTTTGAGTAGTGATTTTTTTAGTCTTAATGACTTTGTTGTTTGGGCAGAATTCTTTGATGTGTAGTGATGCTGATAAAAGTTTGGTAAAAGTTTGGAAAATCTTGTGCCATGGTGCATCCACGGTGCGGAGGAACTTGCAGTAGAGGATTTGACTTATGTGAGTCTTGCTTCTTTTTCATTCCTTTTTACTCCTATATTTTTTTGTGCATAGTTTTATATTGTTTGATGGCATCTTATTCCTTTAATGAATGATTCGGTGAGCAAATGTATGCAAATAGCCGAGGCTTATGTTCTTAGAACATATACCTTAGAATCAACAGGTGTTTGCTTCTATTTCTCAGCTCCTTTTTGGTAAGTGCATCCTTGCTGGACTCTTTTCTTCTTGCTTTTCTCCATTTGTTTTGATTGAATTGTTTTTTACACGAAATATATGTCAAAAATGTATTGATATGCCATTCCTCAGGAGTTGTTCTTTCTTTGACAAAATTTAAGAAGAATAGAAAAGAGAAAACAGAGGAGAGAAAGTTAAAATTTAAACACAAATGTTTTATTCCTTTACACTCAGATACAACTGATCCCATATTTTGCAAGCCATTTCCTGGCCTCTGGTTTCCTAAACAACCAAGTTTGTTCCAACTAGGTAACAACTAAGTTTATTTTTTGACCTTGTAGGATGATGCAGATTGATCAAAAGTAGGATTGAAGGAGGTAACCTTTACCAAATAGCAAACAAGCGAACCACTTTAACGGCCCTTTTTTGTGGGCACTTTCTTTTTCCAATTGAAAACTTCTTGATTTCAGTTGAATGCTTATATGAATTCCATTTTCATAGTAGAGATGAAGATAAGCCCGTGATATAGTAATGGGATGGGGGCCCAGAAAAGCATTCATGCTAGCAATGGTGAGTAATATTTCTTCGCTTCTTTCTCTTTTGTTGTTATCTTGATTTTATCTTGAGAAGCAATTTTATAATTTTGAGAACATTTAGTGAAATCCCATTGATTTTATGAATTCTCTTTTGTGGTCTATGTGTAGCCAAGGTAGAATTCAATGTTGATTTCACCCAAAACTGTGTGCTGCTTTGATGTTTCATCCTTTCATGTTATTTTTATTTTAATCAAACTATGTTAGTATATGAGGATTTTCTTTAAAATTTCTGTTTTACGAAAGATGGCCCTATTTGCTTGTTGTTAACAGAAATGGTGGTGGAGGGAGTCCACTTTCACTTGTTATCGGAAGGTGAGACTTTTTATTTCTGTGTGTCTAAAGCTAAAGCAATTCAGTATTAATGGATTGATTTTGGCAGCCTGTGCATTAAGCATCCCAATTTATTTGGAAAGAGTGATTGATTTCTTATGGGATAAAGGACTCTGTGATTCCAATATATTGATTACTTACCGAAAACCAAAACAGGAATGACTTTCACAACATGCCTTCATCATTCAGCTCGTTATCTTTTACAAGTTGTTAATTGTAGACACTCTTTTTTGTGTTATAACTTGTTTACAGGTATAAAAACACCTGTCTCATTGGACATGCTTGGTTGTATTTTTAATGGCTCTGGGAAACCCATCGACAATGACCCTCCTATTCTTCCGGAGGCTTACTTGGATATATATCTGGCAAGTGGCGATGGTGTATCATGTAGTGTATTTATGTATATATGTCAGGTGGACACATTTCATGTATTCTTTTAACCTGTTTGCTTCAGGTAGTTCAATCAATCCTAGTGAGAGAATATATCCTGAAGAAATGATACAGACTGGAATTTCAACTATTGATGTCATGAACTCAATTGCTCGAGGACAGAATTCCTCTTTTTTCTGATGCTGGTCTCCCTCACAATGAAATAGCTACTCAGATTTGTTGTCAGGCTGGTTTGGTGAAACGATTGGAGAAAACTGATAACCTTCTCGAGTTATATGATCGCCACAGTATAAGTAATTCTAGGACCAAAGAATTTAGATTACTCAACTAGAGGCTTTTTCAGTTCCTACTTAATATCCATACTAATAATTGCTTGTTTACTTTATGCTTTCCTTATGTTGTTTCTTGATATGGTAGAATGTACATGATATTTGATTTTAGTATGATACATGGAGATTTTAGTCTTATCACTTATTGAGGTTGTTCTTTTGTTTTATGAAATTTCAGTTTTTTATTTTTCTGCGTGAAATTATTGGTTGGGTTTCCTTTTATGAAATAGTTTTTTTTTTAAAAAAGGGAAGATATTACATCGGTTGTAGAATAAACCGATGTAACATTTACCCAATATCTACATCGGTTATTATGTTGACCGATGTAAAATTATCGATTTTAGCTCCATTGTTTACATCGGTTGTATTGCACCCGATGTAGAAAACAAATTTCTACATCGGTTCTGTGACCGATGTAAAAAAGGGCCCGCATTCCACTACGCTGGATTCTACATCGGTTTGAAAACCGATGTAGAAAGCGCCCCAGAACCGATGTTAAATAGGGTTTTTGTAGTAGTGTTTGTGGCGCCGCACTTTGTTCATATCTCGTAGAATAGCGCCAAAAATGGCGCGATCTTGGGCCGATAAATGGCGCTGGTGCCATTTTGCATCTCTGCTGGAGATGCTCTTAAGTAGATAAAAGGAGTCGATTCGTTGTTAGTTTCTTTGGAAGGTGTTAAGTGTGGCTAAAGTGTTACGTCGCACTCGGCAACACATTCCTTAGAACTTGTTTTTCTTGTGATTTTCGAGAGAGCCTTTCTTTTTTGAGTGGAGAGCTATATAGATTGAATTTGAGGAATATCTTATTTCTGATGAATGTAATTTACAGAGAAGAATATCAAAAGAGAAGTTTTTGTCTTATTTTTACTTTGTATTTTGTACACATTTCACTTAGTAGATTTTTGGCCTAAGGCTACCGCACAAGTATATTCTTATATATTTGTGCAAAAACTAAAACATTGTGTTATTTACATCTTCCTATGTTTTTTCATTCGATCTTAGATGTGTTATCTTAGATATTGACAACACTCTACACAACACTTTCATTCTGCAACGTCGAAGTCACCCCTTTAAATTCTTTCAATGGGTTAGTAAGTTAGCACATGGTTAGTATATTAGTACATGGGTTAGTGGAATATACAAGATAAAGAGATAAACCATGAGTTATGAGTTAGAACATGGGTTATGAGATGGTGGAATTAATAAGTTATTAGTAAAAGTATGGTGTTCATAAAGACAAAAAATAAATGTGGTTGAAATATAACATTTCAACACTAACATGTTATTTTGTGTTTGAGAATTATGAATTAAGACCTTTTTTTTGGGATTGTTATGCAATCCTTTATGGGCGTGTTTACTTCGCTTGATGGAATAATAGTTAATAAATTAAATAAATGAGAGATTTGGGTTAAGATTAAACCTTCTTATTAATTTAATATGTACTTCATATTGATTATTTGCAATATATTATTTAAAATACTTATCAAACGTGTATATATGGATTGTAATGTGAATCTAGTCACGAAGGACTTTGGCAATACCAAATGCAAGCTATCTCGAGTTCTTAAAGATTATGTAACTGAGTTTTTGAGTTCTTGTATTTGTTTAACATAGATCAATAGGTGTTGATTTTCGTTGTTTTGAATCATTTGAGTGGCCGTTTTGATGTTTAGGAAGCCAAATAAACCTTTAAGATTACGTCTTAAGTTGATATTTCAAGTTTGAGACGAAGATTTGGCGGGTCAAGTTTGGCTTGACGCACGGACATGAGCATGGGCAGGCGCACGATGTGACCAAAAATAGGGTCTTTGACTTGACGCACGGACATGAGCATGGGCAGTCAAGTTCGGGCAACCCATGCGCCGATGTGACCAAAAATAGGGTCTTTGACTTGACGCACGGACAAGAGCATGGGCAGGCGCACGACCTGTGTCTCTGCGGGTTTCCTAGTTGGTTTTATGGTTTGTTTTGAGTCGTCTATTTAAGACAAACACTTGTTTATTTTTCATAAGAACTTTGATATTGAATATTGATTGAGATTTTTCTATCCAACCCTTTGGGTTTCTCTTGTTGCGAATTCCGACTTATCAAACAAACTTCCGCAATTGTTTGTGACATCTATGCATACCGAGGTTCTTGATTTTCTAAGCAACGAGTCGATGTTTCCACCATCTTTAACCGAACTAGTGAAGATCTTGGGTTAACAGCATATTGTTGTTTGAGTTGTATGCACGTCATTACTACAGTTCACATTAGATTGTTATTTCTTGTCTAATTTAACGTTAAAATAAAAATTATAGTAAATTAATTTTTTATTTGAATCATTAGTACAAGTTATAAAATAATAGTTCATATGGTAAAAATACATTCGAAGTCTTTTAATTAAAAGCGTGATCAATCATATTATTCACCAAATTCATGTGGTTGGATTGAGTTATCCAACCTAATCAAACGAAGTAAACGAGCTCTTATTTGACAATGATTACACAAGATACTAATGTGAAAAAATGTCAAAAAAGCCACATTTGTTATCCACAATTTTATCCACACCATTAAACCACACAATTTGAAGGGAAAAACGAGTTGATTTAATTTAGTCATATTTTGACCGAAATTGTGTAATTTTAAGTAGTCACTTTTATTTTAGTTGAATATCTTTTAAAAGTTTTGGATATTTAGTCATATTTTGACCGAAATTGTGTAATTTTAATTGAAATTGATGACTATAATCGGTCAAGCATAAATATATCAAAAAATTAAGGATTTTAGTTATGTGACGCAAAAAAATGCCACTGGCCGGATATTACAATCCTCAAATTTTCTGTGTTGATTTTTTGTGATTTGACTTCTTCATTTTTGCGTCAAGTCATTAAAATTTCTAAATTTTCTAGATACATTAGTACCCATCAGTCATCATTAGTAATTATGGTAATATTATATAATTTCAATCAAAATCAGACTAAACGTCCAAATATTTGAAAAATATTGGTATAATTTACTGTCGACTATTTAAAGGACTAAATTTCTATATTGTCCAATTTACTAGACACAAAAAACTATTTAAGGACTACTATTGTATAATGTTCCATGATTTGATATGATTTGATTTGATGTAATTTTTTCAGTGTAATAATTGCCAGCAAGCCATGTTCCCTACAATAATTATTATAAGATATATTCAAAGACTTTGTCATGCCTAAATATTGATGTAAATTGTTATCATTTTTAGCTGCGCATGTACTTAGACTAAAGACTTGTCATTAGTTTTTGGTAAAAAGACTTGACAATTATTAGCTTGTAAAGTCACATAAGAAAGAAGATGTCTAACATGGCATAATGGGGCGGTTTGTCTTCATTTTTAAAGAGATTTTTTCTTATGCCCTAGGTTTTCAGCTTCGCTAGACTAATATTGGGCCCTCATAATCCTCATCCCTAGATCCTGAAAAAATCTGAATCGTGAGATATGTATCAGCTAGCATATATTCTATGATCAAAGTGTGGGTGTCACGACCTGGATTCAGCTCGTTGTAATAGCTTGCTTCTGGGGTGGCTCACATCTTGCGTGGTGCAGTTGAGCGGCTTGCGCTTAACAGTCGTTAAATTGAAATAAGGCCACCTTAGGTTCTCAACGAGTTTCAGCTTTATTATATAAAATTCTAAAATGTATTTATGTTATCAATATTTTCATAAAATAAAAAAATGCTAGTTATCTTCATTCATAAAACTCATTTTCAAATATGTTACCTTTTCACTTTTTTCTTCAATCCATCATATTTGTTTTGTAAATCTACTATGTTTACAAAAAATACCAAACAACCATATTTTTATTTTTACACAACAATATATTGAAAATACTTTCAATTAAAAAAAACAATAAAAATGAGCAAAACAATCACAAATGGCGACTTAGTTTGAACTTCTAGCCTCCTTGTCGATTTAGAGTTGCAACAATATTCGAAGAAAATTTTGAAATTTTGAAATAAAAATAGGGTTAATTACATAAAGTACTCTTGAGGTTTGATCTAATTATAAAAAAAATCCAGCTAACTTTCGAAATTACAAAAAATACTCCGAAGGTTTTATTATGGAACATATAAAAAAATAATTCCCAAGGTTTACGGTTAGCTTTAAATTGAACATGTTTTCACCATTCTCCGTTAAAGTTTACACCCACAAATATGCACCAAGCCGATTGACATCTTTAGCAGTAAAGTCCATGCTAATCTGGGTTTACTTTGCCCGACCCCCGTCATGTAAATTTCTCTCAATTCGGTTCGTCGGGCCGGGTTCGTGTTTGACTTAGGGTTAATTCCGGGTTATGGTTAAAATGCATCAAAAGTTAATTAAAGTATAAAATAACTACATTTTAGACAAATTAATAATCATGTCAATTGTGTTTAGATTCGGGTTTATTTAAGTAACTTAACTCGATCGGTTCATGTCGGATTATCATATAGTGTCAAGGATTGACACCCCTATAATTCTCCGGAATAAGTTAGATCAAACTTGTTGAATTTTAGATGTGCATTAAGCAAGCTAGAGACTACAAGTAGTCCTGAAAAGTAGAATAGTCTTATCAATACATCCTGGACTACAATCAGGAGACATATTTTAGCATTGCTGGTTCAGTGCTCATCCTTGTAATGATAAGACATTGCTGTCTTTAGTTAAGAGACAAGCTTCTTCATTATCAGGCCTTTAGCTAGGTAGTGTTTGATAAAAATCCTGTTTTTCGAAGAAGTGATTTTATCGTAGTTTTGCAAATAAATTTAAATTTTCAGAATCAAAATTCAAAAGTAGAGTATGCTTGATGAAAAATTTGTAAAAATGTCTATTTGTTTGTAAAAATCAAATCGAAGCATGTTCGAGAAATTTAATACACCCGTCTTCTTTCGCTTTTAGATTCTGATTAAATGAAACAGAATCATAAGCAAAAGTTAGTATTTGCAAACACTAAAAAGTAATTATTTTCAGTCAAAATGTGAGAAACACTTTTTTAAGACTGGAAACAACCAATACCAATGTTTCTTGCATATTCTTATAAGGGATAATTATAAAAACTATCTCAGAAGTTTAGCCTAATTATAAAAACTCCCGTAAACAATTACCCTCGTTTGAGGCATCTGAAGAGTATTTGTAATTTTAAAAGATAACTGGATTTTATTATAATTGGGCTGAACCTGAAGTGCACTTATTGTAATTAACCTTCTTATAACATAAACTCTAAGAATATAGGCAACATTATACTCAAAGAAAAAACATAAATCTAAGAATATAACATTATAAGCAGCAATGGAAACAATGTATAACTATAAGAATATAAATAAAAAGTATCAAATTACAATGAATGAAAATCTAATTATAAAGGTCATCTTCATCAGCTGCACCAGCAGAAGTTGCAAAAGGATCAGATCCAGTAGCAGCACCACTGCTGCTATTCTCAGTAAACCGAAATTCGGAGCCGAATCCTCTCGACTGCTGCAACGTCTGAGCAAACGCCTGATACTTGCGTATATCAGCATCGCTAACACTCCTCCTTGCATACTTCATCGATTCTTCGAAATGAGCAGCCGTAATCTCTGCTACCTCGTCTTCGACATCTTCCTCCATGCCCTCGGGGTTGTCTGTTCTTCTCTTCTCCCTCTCAATATCCTGAAAAAACAAACTCAGGGATTAGAACAGTGCTACTGCTAGGGATAATTACAAACAAAACCCTGAGGTTCAGGCTATTTACAAAAAAAAAAACACATAGGCTTTTGAAAATTACAAGACAAACCTTGAGGTTTGATTTCATCTTACATTTTCCCCCTTCATAAGCAAAAAACATTTCAATTACAAAAAAAATCCTTTAGATTTGATTTTATCTAACATTTTTCCCCTTCATAGGCAAAAAATATTTCAAAAATCCCTTAAATTTAACACATAATCAAACCTGAGGGGGCTTTTGTAATTTTGAAATATCTCTGGATTTTTTTGTAATTAGTCCAAACCTAGGGGGGGTTTGTAATTATTATCCCTTACAAATATCCCTTAACATTTGATCCTATTTTACAAATTGCACCCTATTGAGGGGTAATTCGTATAACAATACAAACCTCAAGAGATATTTAAAAGATATTTGGATCTTTTTGTAATTAAGCTAAGCTTCATGCTGGGGATTTTTTGTAATTAACCCAAAAATTTATCTAAAAACTTACTTTTTCAATGTTCTCCCTGATAGCGTATTTGCACGCACGTTGGCATATTTCTGTAATGTCAGCACCGCTGAAACCTTGAGTGTACTTAGCCAGGGCTCTTATGTCAACGTCTTTCGAAATAGGCGACTTTCTCAAGCAAGCCTTGAAAATTTGATGGCGTGAGTCTTCGTCGGGAAGAGGGATGTAAATCAACTGATCGAGACGACCAGGACGGAGAAGTGCAGGATCAATTATATCAGGCCTGTTTGTGGCTCCGATAATAAAAACAGTTTTCTTTGCATTCATGCCATCCATTTCAGTCAGAAGTTGATTCAACACACGGTCGGGCGGCACCACCAGCATCTCCTCCGCTGCTTCCTCTCTGCAAAAACAGAAAAAAATGCATGTAAGCAAGGAGAAACACCATACATTGAAGGGAAAATTACAAAAATGCCCCTGTGGTTTGAACTATTTACAGAAAACCCAGCTAACTTTCAAAATTAAGGTTTTGATTCAGTTTTAAAATGAAGGAGCAAACTATAATATTTATATAAATATAAGGTGGGTTTTGAAATGTTTTTTTGCTCGTGAAGGGGTAAATATTAGACAAAATAAAACCTTAAGAGTAATTCTTTTTAAAGTTAGCTGGGTTTTTTTTGAAATTACGCTAAAACTCAAGGGTACTTTTTGTAATTAACCCTACATTTAAAGCATGAATGCCTTATCCAAAGGATTAATTACAAAAAAATACCCTTAAGGGTTTTAATCTGGTTACAAAAAAACCCAACTACCTTTCAAAATTGTAAACATCCCCTTGATATTTGTTTTTATTTAACAAATTGCACTGGGGAGTATTTACTAAAAAATACAAATATCAACGGGATGTTTGTAATTTTGAAAGATAATTGAGTTATTCCGTAATTAAGTCAAACCTCAACGGTATCATAAATCCTGAAAACACACCTGAGTTGCAATTGAGTCCAATTCATCAAAAAACAGGACACAAGGAGCAGATTGGCGAGCCTTGTCGAAAATTTCTCGGACATTGGCCTCACTCTCTCCAAACCACATAGTTAGCAATTCTGGCCCCTTGACGCTGATGAAATTTGCCTGACATTCATTGGCAATTGCTTTGGCTAACAAAGTCTTTCCACATCCAGGAGGGCCGTAGAAAAGAACTCCTTTCGATGGCGACATGCCGAATTTTTCGAACTTCTCCGGATGCTCCACAGGATATTGAACAGTCTAAACAACAAAAAGGATAACAAAAGATTAGTTTAGGTACAATATATAAATAGGTGATAATCAGAAAAACTGACCCCTTAGGTTTAGCTTAACTAAAAGAAACTGTAGTTATTTTGTATAACATTTAAATCCTTCATAAGCAAAAAACATTTCAAAATCCCCCTCATATTTATAAAAATATTGCAGTTTACCCCTTAATTTTAACACTAAATCAAACCTCAGGGTACTTTTTGTAATTTAGAAGTTAGATGGGTTTTTTTGTAATTATGTCAAACCTCCGGTACTTTTTGTAATTATCCCTTTTCATTATTACAAATATATTCCCTAAAAGTGTTACAAACACCCCTGAGGTTTGTATTACCGAACAAATAACCCCCATGAAGTGCAATTTGTAAAAGAAAAAAACAAATATCAAGGGTTATTTGTAATTTTCAATAAAACTAGATTCTTTTGTAATTAGACTGAACGTTAGGGGTAGTTTTGTAATTAACCCTACAAATAGAGAAAATGCACAAGAAACATGAAGCTTGGTTTAGTATAGGTACCTCCTGGAGCTCACGCTGACATTCTCGAGGCCTCCGATGTCTTCCCAGCTAACGTTGGGCACTTCAACAACCTGTAATATATCCAAATATCCATTTTAGTACGACAAATGGAACGAAACAGAAATCAAAATACAAGGACTCATACAAAACCCGTACTGTTTCACGTGAGCGGAGGGATTGCTGGTTCCAAGAGCAGTATGGAAGTGCTCATTGGTAACAGCCATGGAGTTCAGTATCTCTGCATCAATGGTATCGTCTTCCAAGTCGATCACATCCATTTTCTCCCTGATGCATTGAAGGGCAGCCTCGGTACACAGAGCAGCTAAATCAGCACCAACGTAACCATGTGTATCCTTGGCAATTCTTTCCAAATCAACCTGCAAAATCGGCAGATATTAGATACACATTTCAAAGTCTAAGAAGAAAGAATATAAACTCCAAAATAAAACGTAGGGATAGTTATAATAAAGGGATAATTACAAATATACCCTGAGGTTTGGGCTAATTACAAAAAAACCCAGAGTTATTTGAAAATTACAAAAAAACCCTTGAGGTTTGATTCCGTCTTACATTTTTCCCGATAATTTTTGAAAACATATCAAAAACCCTCGACATTTACAAAAATATTACAGTTACCCCCTTAAATTTGAGACAAAACGAAACTGAAGGGGTTTTGTAATTTTGAAACATGTCTGGGGTTTTGTAATTAACCCAAATCTCAGGGGTGTTTTTGTAATTATACCTATAATAAACTACCCTTGGGTTCGACCTCATTACCAAAAAAAAGCCCAATTATTTTTCAAAATCACAAATCCCCCTTTAGGTTTGTAGTTTCTTGACAAAAACAAGTCTTAAGGGGTATTTGTAATTTTGTTACGTAGCTGAGTTTTTTTTTTGGTAAATAGGCCAAACTCAAGGGTGTTTTTTAATTAACCCTAAAACTTAAGAAGTTTGAGCTCACATCTTCAGCAAGTTTCATGTTCTTCGTATGGATACGAAGAACCTCAAGACGGCCAATTTCATCAGGAACACCAATGTCTATTTCCCTATCAAATCTCCCAAACCTTCTGAGGGCAGGGTCGATACTATTGGGACGGTTTGTCGCACCCATTACGATAACGTGGGCACGAGCTTTTAGTCCATCCATCAACGTCAACAGTTGCGAAACAATTCTCCTCTCGACCTCTCCATTGGTTTTATCTCTCTTGGGGGCAATAGAGTCAATTTCATCAATGAATATGATTGCAGGTGCGTTCTTCTCAGCTTCCTCAAACGCCTTCCTAAGATTGCTTTCGCTTTCTCCGCCATTTTCGACATTATTTCGGGTCCATTAATACAGAAGAAGAAAGCACCGGTTTCATTGGCCACCGCCGGGCAATCAAGGTCTTTCCAGAACCTGGAGGACCGTAAAGAAGTATTCCTTTTGGAGGTTTGACACCAATTGACTTGAAAAGCTGTGGGTGCCTTAGTGGAAGCTCAACTAATTCCCGAATTTGAGCCATCTGTTTACGAACACCACCAACATCGTCATAGCCAACCTCGTCCAACCTGTCCTCGTCCTCTCTTCTTACAGGCTCTCCTCACAGAAGATCTCAGTATCGGGTGCGACAACACAGTAATCACCAGGATCAGTCTCGATAACCTTGAACTCTACGCTTCTCATTCCTCCCCTCACAAGAAATAGATCGCCTTTCCTCACAGGTCGGTATGCCTCAAGGAAATATGCTGCAGTGAAAAAGGAATAAAATTAGGATCCACAGAACAAAACAAAAAAAGAAAAAAAAATCATCTCAATATATTCAATCTTTAACTAACCAACAAATCCCAATGAATAGTGTCCATGAAAAACAAAAATAATGAAAGGTGTCATGGATTTATCGTGCTAAGCGATTTTTTTCTTCAATTTAAACATTTTTAAGATATGAAAGAATCGTATTAAGTGAAGGGCAACTAAAATTTCTGTAGAACAACAAATAAGAGGATAATAGAGCGTCAATCATAGTTTATATAAAATGGCTTCTGTGGATTAACTTTTCTCATGCAATAAATTTGCCAGGGCCATATCACAATTAAACTAGAGCACGCTAAAATAAAATATAGTAAAACACATAGTATTGATGACATCCGGGAAATAATATACCCTTCCGAAATAATATCAAAAAGGATAACTAACAAGAGAGATAGTTTAAATACAGTAAAGAACTCACGTTTCAGGAAAGCATCAAAAAGGCTTCCAGTAACCCCTTCAATTGTGTCGTCCACAGGAAGAATGTGGACACGCTTCCCGTACTTCACGTCAGGGCATTGATGCACAGAAACCACATCTCCTAGCCTAACCCTGAGGTTGTTTCTGACAACCTTGTTCATACGAATCTTCGGTTGATCACAAGTTTCATCGGCAAGGGCAAGGCAAACTGTATCCTTTCGTTTCTTACCCTATAATCAAGATTAGATTAACAAAATAAGTAAAAGAAAGTACTACTTTATTCACAACAAACAAGCATACTTAGTTCCACATAATCTACACCAGAAAATCAAGTTTTCTAAATTTCAGTATGCAGGAATTGAAACAGTGCTAACTACTAAATAACATCTTAAGTTTCCTCCTACAGAACAATATCTCGTGAGACGATACTCCAATTTTTCGTTTGATGAATTACAGGTCTATGGCAGTACGAACCGAGCTCCCTAATAACACATATCGCATTACTAGATGGAAAATAATCTAAATCTGCTGTTCTTTTTCATTCTTATTGATTGCATAACTTATCTAGCTAAAGTAAATAAATTTGGAAAATGAAGGCAAACCAATCTAGCAAAAGAAAGATGCTGTTATTATTCAAAGGGATAATTACAGAAACCTCCACAAGGTTCGGTCTAATTACAAAAGAATCCAGAGATTTTTGAAAATTGCAAAAAAACCCTTGAGGTTTGATTCCGTCTTAAATTTTCCCACTTCATAAGCAAAAAGCATTTCGAAAAAACCCCAGACATTCATAGAAAATAACAGTTTCCTCGTTAAATTTAAGACAAAATCAAACCTGAGGGGGTATTCCGTTATTTTGAAACATGTATGGATTTTTTTGTAATTAGCCCAAACCATAAGGCTTTTTTTGTAATTATCCCTTATTCAAATACTAATTTTACTTGAATCCAACATATACTAATTTTGCTTCAAAAACCAAATTTTGCAGAAGGCCAAAACTTTAATGTGGATTACATGATTAAAAAAAAAAAACACTATCAATTTCCAAACGCCCAATTCACATCACCTTCAACTTTCCCATCACATTCACCAATCAAAAAAGAAACAATCCAAACATAATATCGAAAACCGGAACAGAACTACAAAACCACTAACTAATTGGAACAATAATAAATCACGAAAAGGGGCAAAAAAAAAAAAAAAAAGAACCTTGATCAAGATGGTGTCACCGCGGAAAATCTGAAGCTTCTCCATAGTTTCAGGGTGAAGATAAACCACAGAATTATCATCGTTAACAGCCTCATCCACTACGAGCCGATTAGCCGCCTTTTTCCTCTCCAGAATCGCCGTACTAAAATCCTTCTTCGTACCACCCTTACTGCACACCCAAAAAAAAAAAATCAAAAACCCACAAAATTCCAAAACGACCCATTACAAAAAAGAAGAAAACCAACAGTTATATTGACAAAGATCTGATAATGGTGTCGAAATACTTACGAATCAGATGACTCTGCTTGATTGCTCATGTTGTTGAATTGAATTGAACTGAATTGGATTATTCTGTTGAGGGTTTTGGAGTATGAATTTGAAGAATGTGAATGATATGAGAATTAACAGAGATGAGTCTATGTATATATAGGGAAGAGGGGCTTCGTTTCTTGTTACGAAAGAAAAGGTTAAATTTTGAAAGTGTTTTGAACTTGGATACCTTTTTTAACTTTTGTTTTCCTTGTTGAAGTAGTAAGCATAGATCTTTTGGGATTGTAATTTCTGATTTTCAAGACTTCTAGAATTTTATTTTTACTATGTTGATATGGTCTTGAAATTTATTTTATTTTGTTCTGTTTTGGTGAGAAAATATTGTCCTTTATTTTGTTGTTGGATTTTCTTGTTTTTTTTTTTTTTTTTTGTTTCTTTCATTGTGGGAGACTAAAAAGAAGGATCTAGAACTTATAGTGGAAGTAATATACTAATATGATTTTCATGGTTGAATTTTTATCTATTTGTGTATACGAGAATTATTTAAAAGTAATAATAATTAATATTACACTTATCCCATAAAAAAATGGTAGTTTGGATTCCTTCAGAAAAATTATATTTTGACCCAAAAAAAAAAGTTTTTAAGAAACATGGTTTATAGTTAATAAAAGAGTAAAATTCTTTTTCCTCTCCGCCTAGAGTGACTAATACATGACAAAAAATATCTCATAAAATTTAAACGTGAAGGCATAAAAGACATTTAAATGGAAAATTAATTGTTTATAATAAAAAAGGATAATTATTTTTAGATAAATAAAAATAAATATCCGAACTATACTGAGACATATATAATTCAATTTGATTTCTTTGTGGTTGGTTAATTATTATTTTTTTGTGTAAATATTTTTGAAAAGAATGAGTGATGAGAATTGAATCTCATATATCTAGCTTAAAATTTGAAATGTACAAACCACTCGACCGATATTTGATTCCCGGTTAAATTTTAATGTTATGTACTCTCACATTACATATAGCACAACATTCATCGGCTCATTTGGTTTTCTAAAAATATAAAATAAAACAAAATGAAATGAAAACCAAAAAGCCTTATTCCTCGGAGAAAAAAAAAAAAAATACTATTTATTTAATAAACTTAATTTAATTACCTGGATTTATGAATTACAATTACACTCATTCTTGTTTTTTTTTTTTTTTTTGAAAGAGAGCTTTATTAAGGAACATGTGAAGTACAAATATTATCTGGTGGGCAACCACAAACGACGGAGGCTCCACCCAAACAGAGGGACTAGCATAAGAACTAGAGGCTCGTGCCACAAAGTGAGCCGCTATGTTCGCTTGTCTTCTAACATATTGAACCGAGTAGTTTGGTTCCGATAGTAGGATATTTCTGCAGCTTCTTCATTATTTTTCCAAATTCCGACCACGCCTTCCTTTCTCTTGAATAGCATCCACCACTCCTTCAAGGCGTCAACTCGAACACAACTCTCGACAAACCCATGCTTCTAATCCACTTTAGGCCCTCCAATAATCCCATTCCTTCACCCTCCAAAACCATAATATCTCCAAATAACACTTAAGACGGCAAGAAATAAAATTACCTCGTATCATCTCTTAGGACTAAGCCAATTCCAAACTTATTTTCTGCCTTAAAAAACGTTGCGTCCATGTTACACTTCCAAGTCGAAGAAGGAGGGAGGTGCCACATTTCACATCCTATATCAGACCCTTCTCATGTTGTCTAGTCCTCTCTAGCTGTCTGCCATTCATTCAAGAAGTTATATGCATACCGATTGTACCTTTGACATCTAAAGCTTTGTTATCCCACAACTTGGCATTCCTCTATTTCCGGATGTTCCATAGCAACATACACACTCTAGCTCGAGATCATTGGTTGCACATCATCCAAAGATTTTAAACATCCAAATTTCAGTAAATGAGTCCCTCCCGTTGGCTAACTTATTTACAATGTTCTCAAAGATTAGCTTCCTCCAACAATCCACAAAAATTTACAATCAATGAAAATATGCCGTTATTTTCAAGACTAGAATCGCAATTTACACAAGTTTGAGGAGTTTGTATACCTTTGTGAGCCAAGTTGGTTCTCACAGGCAAACAGCTTCTACATGTACGCCATAGAAAGAATTTAACTTTAGGAGGAATCCTCAATTTCCATAATTTCTCCCAGGATGCTTTGTGACCAAGTTCTTCATCTATAATGGTATCCACCAACTGTTATAACCTGATTTGGCCCGTATACGAGCTTTTTTTTCGAAGTGCCATATCCTTCTATCCACCTCGCCTGAACTGCATAAAGGTATTTTAAGGATCTGATTCATGTCACGCTCACTGAAATATTCTTCAATGATGCTGACATCCCACTCTAATGATCCAGGAACGAACAGATCATTAACTTTCAACTCTTCCAATCCCTCGACTGGTTGTGTGTTTATCCAAAAATTTGATGAGTCTCTTAGCCACGGATCGCTCCAAACATTGATTGATTTTCCATCACCAATGCTCCATCGAGTCCCTAACCTTAACAAATGTCTCGAGCTCCATATGCTCCTCCACGTGAAACTGGGATTCGCCCCAAGTTCCGAGTTTATAAAATCCCCTTGCGGAAAGTATTTAACTTTGTAAATCCGGCTAATAAGAGCATTTGGGTTAGAAAAATTTTTCCAACCAAGCTTGGCCAACATTGCAAGGTTAAAGTAATGGAATTCTCTAAAACCGAGACCACCAACTCTCTTAGAAACACACAATTTGTCCCAACTAAGCCAATTAATGCCACGCCCACCATCTTTCCTGGAACCCCACCAATACGAGTTTATCATGCGTTGCAATTCATCCCCAAGAGAAACAGGTAACAGGAATACACTCATACAATAAGATGGAAGTGCTTGGGCAACAGATTTAATGAGTATACTCTTACCTGCCTTAGATAGAGGTTTGGTACGCCATTTTTCAAGGTGAGACCAAACATTATTACGGAGGTACCCAAATATCTCTTTCTTTCGTTTTCCAATCAGAGAAGGGAGTCCCAAATATTTCTCGGGCTATTGCCTTGCTGATTTTCTACTCCTGCATTATATTAATAATCTCCTTTGTCTTGGTTGATCCACATTAGAGTGAAGGAAATTGATGATTTGTGAAGATTGATGGCACTGCTGAATCATTCTCATATTGATGAAGTATTTGCTTAATACATCGTGCCTCCTCCTTGGTTGCTTTAAAAAACATGAAGCTATCATCGTGAAACAATAAATGAGAAATTGAGGTGCTCCACGACATATTTTAGTCCCATGAATTCTTCCATCCCTTTCGCCCGACGTGGCATCGATGTAAGACCCTCCGCACAAAGGATGAAAAGGTAGGGTGATAAAGGATCACCTTGTCGAAGTCCCCATTTCGAATTTTCGGACCAACCAACATATCATTAACTCGATCGAATAAGTACGGTTTCACACACATCATTATCAATTTAACCCACCTAACATGAAAGCCCAACCTTAGTAAAATATTCTCGAGATACGCCCAATCAATCCGGTCATATGCTTTAGATATGTCAATATTCATTGTTGTTGTCCCTTGCTTCCCTTTCGACTTCCTCTTCATGTAATGATTAATCTCGAAGGCAACTAATACATTGTCAAAAATAGATCTCCCTTTAATGAATGCTGACTGCTCCTCCGAAATAATTGCTGGGAGTATTGCTTTAATTCTATTAGCAATCACCTTGGATAATATTTTGTATATTACATTACTCAACGAGATTGGCCTCAAATCTTTCATAGATTGTGGCTGTTGGCACTTTGGAACTAAAACAATGATCGTCTCCATTAATCCAGTAGGGAATTCGAGGTTGTTAGACCACAATTGAGCTGCTTGAAATACCTCTTCACCCAGTAATTCCCAGAAACGTTGATAAAAAGCCGGGTTGAATCCGTCTGGTCCCGGAGATTTATCAGGGTGCATAGCAAATATCGCCTTCTTAAATTCCTCCCGAGTGAATGGTTGTAGGAGAAATTCATTATCTTTGAGACTCCTTTTGGAAGGACATGATCTAAGTTACTAGCCCTGTTCTTTTAGTCATTAGAAAACAGTCTCGAAATAAGACAATGCTATATTAGCAATTTCCATCTCATCCTCATGCCGATTCCATCGCCATCTTGTAACTTAAAAATCATGTTGTTTTTTTTTTCGTCGTGTGGATTTGAAAGAATGAAAGAACGCGAGTATTAGAATCACCTTCTCGTAACCAAAAATTCTTCGCCGTTGTTGCCAATGCTTTTCTTCTTGAATCGAATATCCACCAATTTAGATTTAGCTTCATTATACTTCCCTACAGAGAATGTGTCATCTTTCTCCCTGTACCATTCAATCTCTCTCAAGCAACTCGATTTCTCCTTTTTGAAGATATTTGCTTGATTCTTTCCCCAAATATGAAGTTGTGTAGAGCAACATTTCAATCTTTCTACGATACCAAGTGTCGAGTCAGCGTACCAACCCGATTTTACCACATCCGGGAGTTCTTGCAAATCCAGACACTTATTCTCAAATCTAAATGGCCTCTCCTTCAACTTTTGGGGGGATTTAATGTGCACAATGAAGAGGGTGTATGGTCAGAGATAGGTGCACAAAGATTGATCAGTTTTACCTCTGGAAAAAGTGTTAACCATCTTGCCGAAACAAGGGCTCTGTCGAGTCTCTCTTCAACTGCTTGCTCCGTACCTTTTCTAGCTTCCCACGTAAACTGATGCCCGATAAGAGGTAAATCTGTCAAATTACAATCGACATCGCTTCCAAAACCTCTAAAGAGCCAATTTGAGTGATCCACCCTCCCTTTTTTATCTCGCTAAATGAAGGAGGTCATTGAAATCTCCTATACAACACCAAGGCAAATCACTACTTCCTTGCAAATGACGGAGAAGATTCCATGATTCCTTACGCGTGTGTCTTTCAGAAATCCATAAAAACCCGTAAGCCTCCATTTCATACCTTTTTCTTCAACCACCTCCATGTCAACGTGATTTTGAGAGTACCCAAAAACCGAGCACAAACTGCTCTTTCTCCACATAACACAAATTTCTCCACTTCTACCGATTCTATCAACAACAAATGAACTTTCAAATTTTATCCGGGCACGAATTTGTTCTATTCTCGAAGCGTGTGACAGGGTTTCAAACAAAACAACAATATCTGGTTTTTTTGTTCTGACCAAGTCACATAAGACGGGAATTGCCTGTGGATGGCCCAGTCCACGGCAATTCCAACTTAAAACGATCATGGCTCTGGCAGGCCTGGGAGCCAGGTCCTGCCAATAAAAAATGATGGTTTGGGCTGCTTATTTCGGTACCATAGTTGCTGGGCTGAATTTCAAGAGAATGGTGGGATTGGGCCTGTGTGCACCTGGGCCACGCTTGCGTTTTCTCTCCTCATTAATATCTGATTCCATACCATCTGGTGGTATAATGCTATTTTGACCCTCATCAATGCAGTTTGATTTTGAATTCCTGGTAATTAGCTGATTATCCACAACCTTTGGGGGTTACAAGATGCTTCCCATATTAAAATTGACTTACCATTAATATCCCGTGAACGAGTAAATCGGGCAAGACGCCTAGGAATCGGTGAACGAGCCTCTTGCAGACGATCTGGGTTATCTCATCGGACTTTGAACTGAAACTTTGTGGAATAGAATGATCCACTGGAGGGATATTTTCTTTGAATCTCTCATCATCTTCAACCAACCATTTATCCCCATTAATTTCATTATTCCGACGATTTGATGCTTTTAATCCCGGTCCCCATTCTTTCACAAGTTCGCCTTCTTTGAAGAGGAGTCTCTTCTCACAGAAGCGTTCTGTATGATCTAACATTCCACGTATAAAAGCAGAATCGAGCCCAATCTCTCATACTTGAAGTTGACCATCGATCCAATCGCCCCGAAGTTTAACTTTTTTATACCTCTTCAACGGTTGATTAACATCAACACATACTTTAATCCTCATGAATAACTTCCACATGACCAATGAATTTTTAGTGTCGTATTCGGACGAAACGCCCAATGTAATCCCCAAGTTGTCTCCCAACCTTCTCCGTCATGCACCCTATCGGGAGATTATAAATTTGGACCCAAAAGTTTATCGTGTGAATTGGGACGAGAATGGGCACCATACCGGAGATAGTTGAATAAGCATAAGCATCAAATTATCAAAGGACCATGGGCCTCCATCCATCACTCAAGATCCATAATATGATAAAATTGGAACAAGAATCTCTGGTTTCCAATGTCCTCGACCGTCAATCCTTTAACTCGACGCCAAATCCACGCTTAGCCGATGTTTCATACTATTAAAGTTGATATTCCGATCGAAAGGAATTTTCCCGCGAGACATAAAGGAGGATTGGGCTCTCCTCCTTTATCCGTATCCGCTTCAAAAACAAATCCGTCATCCTCATCTTGAATAAAGATAAATTTGCCATGTTGATTTCCATAATACCATAAAATTATTAGAGTATTAAACTAAAAGATTTCAGGACTCTCGACTATGGAGAGAAAAACAAAACTCTCGACGCTGGAGAGAAAACTTCTTCTAAATTGGAGTTTTAATACACTCATTCTTGTTAAACACATACCAAAAAAACCAATAACAATTTGAATTTAATCTAGTTTGGGATTACTCGCTTATAGTTATTTCCAAAACGCCTCCAAACAAACCATTGGTCTAGGTGTTGGACTGAAAATTTAGGCCCTCCAAGGAGGTGGGCTAATATTAGCTTAAAAGCTGAGCCCAACTACATTGTTAGGAGATACTGGGCTTTTCAAAATATTGAGCCCAAAAGGCAAATTATAAACTATTTTGGGTCAAAAGCTGTCGGCCCGTACAAAAACCCTGTCTTCCTTCAAAACTCATTTCATAGCTCAATTCTCCCGGCCTCCGCCCCTCTCACAAAAAAACCCAGAAACTCAGACATGGCGGAAACACAGTATGAAGTCGATCTAGGCAACCTTTTGGCCTTTGACGCCCATCACCAATTCGCTTCTCCTCCGTCTTCCAGGTTTTTAATTTATTTTTTTGAGTTGATAATATTTGATTCGTGGAACAGTTGGAATTTGCTTCTTATATGTCATTAGCTGTTTCGATAGTGGCCTGAGCTTTCCGTTCATAGTTAATTTGGTATTATTATGCTTTGCTTGTGTAATCAGGGAGGAGATTGTAAACGAAGCCCTTGAACAGGGCACCAAATTAGTTCAAGCAGTTGCGGATGCACTTTTCAATTTGCCTTCAACAGAAGACCTGGAGGGCCCCATCGTCAAGTTACCTGCACCTACTTCTAAATTGCCCGAGAAAAGCCAGTAAGCTCTTTTTATGGTTTAGATTTTTTTGGAAATAAAACTTTAGAATTTTATTATGATTTCTTCGTGTTAGTGTGAGAACTCACTTATTGAGTACTGTGAGAAGTATTGCATAATTAAGGAAATGGTCCATTTCTACTAGGGTTTCAGAAGGTTTATCAAGTGGAGATATTGCTTTTCGTTCGACTATCTTTAAATTCTTTGAATAAAATAAGGCCTATGGTTTACTTTCAATCGGTAGGCGGGATGTGCTTGCGCGAAACCATGACATTCATCTTTACAACGCCTTCTATCCTAATATAGATGGTTATATGAAATTGAAAAGGTGGTCATTGTATTTACAGGTTTGGAGATGTCCTTGTTGAGAAAAAGTATGGATTTTGTACATTATGCTTAAGTACAATCGCTTGAGCATATGGTACTGTGCTGATAGGAATTTGTAGGATTTCTGGGATAGGTTGCTAAAAGTGAAGACATATCATTTGGAGAAATTGATCTCGTTTGGTTGATCTCGTTTTAAGTTGCCATGACTTTCAAGAAAATTGTAATATAGCCAATAGCAATATAATTGATTGTTAGAACCACTTATTATTTTTGGATGGAAAGCTGCTAGTTACTCTTATTTGTAGTTATGTTCTGAAATTTTTAAGTGAGGGCCAATGCGGTGACAGGAAAAAATGGAATTACTTCTTTTCGTTACAGATTATGCTAACAGATTCTTACTGGCGTATTGACCTTTCGCATTGCATGCCATTTAGATTTTGATTCTTGATTTTTATGTAATTTCACATCTGACTTTTTTTTACTATTTGGTTTCCAGCTTCCAAAGCCTAGACCTCCAACAAAGTGGGAAGTGTTTGCTCAAAAGAAAGGTCTGTTTACGCCTCTATCAAGCGAGATCTATTTTGTTCACTTCTTATAAATGTTCCTTGGCTTGGTGGACATTGTGATGGGTTTAATGTGTCCCTTTGAAATATCATGCAGGCATACAAAAGCGAAATAAAGAAAAGTTGGTCTTTGATGAGCAAACTGGTTCTTGGAGCGCCGCCATGGTTATGATCGTGTTAATGATGACAACGACATACCAATCGTTGAGGCCAAGGCCACTGATGGTATGCAATTTTCAGTGTACTTGCCATTTCTTTTTCGAGTCCAACAAATGCTTTGATGACTATTTTGTATAGCATTCTTTTTTTTTTTTTGCAGCTGACAACTATACCTATATGCGATAAAAATCAGAACCAGAATTTTTTGAATTGAGTGTGGTAAAGCTGGTCCATGAATATTAAAATCTTGAACCTGGTTTCAAACAATAGGATGTATATATTTATAAATTCTCTCAGGATGATTAAATCAGTTAACTGCTTCTCCGGTCATTCTGATAATATTAGCATTAACCATTGCTATGTGATCGCGAATCTGTAATAAGTAATTGTTTTTACTTTTCCAGAACCAGAACAGACCCTTTTGCTGAGAGACGTAAAGAGAAGAAAAGCAAAGTTGAGAACAGGAGAAAAATCGGTTACATAACCTGAAACAAGCGAGAAAGCTGGTGCCTTGCCAAGGTTCTCTTTCTTCTCTATCAAATATAGGATACGTGCACTTATGCAGGAATAATCTCCCTCAGTAAATTTTCTGTACTTCATGTTTGAAATTGGAAATGTTTGGCCCCACATCCCACCGAAAAAAAAAAAAGATCATTAGAATAATTTTGTAAATGTTCTACTTTCCAAAATGCATTGAGGTTACCAGTTATTTCGGTTTTGCAGCAACACTAAATCTGAGTTTTGTTTATGCTTTGCAGCCATATTCAACTTGCTGCGACCTCTTTACCTATAACAGGAACACAAACAATGCCCAAGAAAGTTAGCAAAGACGAGCTACAAAATGTTGCTGAATGGCAGCAACTTCAACAGCCAGCGGGAAAATTCGACAAGAAATTGCCTGGCGAAAACCCCCAAAGCATGAAAAAGAAGTATAGAAAGGTTAGTTTGCTCTGATACCACAGATGTAACACCCTAATCTTATAAAGAGTGGCGATGAAAATATTTCTTCACTATATAAAAGATTCAGTGAAATAAGTCGAATTTTGCGAACAATATGTTTTTCTAATAAGTGTGAATGTATTTAGAAAATGACTAGAATAAATGCAGAACAAGCATTAAGTTTAGGTACAAAAGCCATCCCACAGAACTTGACAAAAACAGTAAGACGTCATCCTTACAAAATATTAAAGTAGGCTATGACCAAAGATTTCAATAAATATAACTTGAAGCTCCTGAATTTA